>VYZW01058311.1:16957-28612 GCA_013401315.1 Balaeniceps rex | reverse complement strand
GGGCTGGCCGGGCTGCGGGGCCGGGGGAGCGGCGCCCTGACGGGGGCCCCGGTCCCCGGGGTGTGTGACACAAGCCCGGGTGCAGGGCGGGATCCCCAGGGCGGGATCGGGGCCTGAGGTGTGAGACACGGCCCTTGGGTGCAGGATCCCCGAGGTGGGACGGGACCCCCTGTGCAGTGCGGTGCCCAGGCTCCCTCCCTGCCCGGCCTGCTTCGTCCCCCCATGTCCTGCGGCAGCGGTGACCGGCTGCAGCACCCTCCGGATGGACGTGGGAGTGGGAGCCGGCAGCAGCAAGATGTGGTTTGGTCGGCCACATCCCCGCAGCCCTCGCGTCCGCACCGTGCGATGGCCGAAAGCTGCTGGAAGGCTGAAATGAGGCAGCACCAAGGCCCACGGGGCTCCCGCGGGTGCACGAGGCGTTTGCTCTCCAGCCTGTGTCGTGCGGAGAGGGCCTGGGTTTCTGCCAGTCGGGCAGTTTATCTCCCGATGATCAAAACACACAGTAATCCCCCGCGCTGTCGCGTCCCAGTTACCTTATGTGGGCCCTCGCAGCCTGGGTTTGGCCTCGCTGAGCCCAGCATGGGCCAATTTACCCACCCTGTGCTCCACAGCTGCGCCTCTATGGGTGCTTTGTGGGTGACTTCTCTCCAAGCTCCAGCCTGAGGAGGCTCAGGCTCACACTGGAGAGCTTGCCTGTGGATGTGTGTTTGTCACTTGGCTATCACCATGATGACAGCCGTACTTGAAGCAAGGACAGCGCCATATGCACATAGAAATCGGGCTTCTGTACTCGTTTTCCAAGGCTGCTTGGCAGGGAGATGCTCCGAGGACACCAGGGTGCTGCAGAACACGATGTTCTTGAGTGAGGGCCTGGGGGCTCTTTGATGCCAAGGGGAAACGCTCAAGGTATCATCCGAATCTGCCTGAAAGGAAGCTTTTTTTCCCTCTTTAAACATGTGAAACAAGTCCCCTTGCACTTACTGTATTTCAACAGTCAGACCTCGGCAAACTTAAGTCCTCCTTGCAGGGTGAGCTCAGTTCCTCTTTGCTGTCCTGAACGGCCAGTGCGGCGTGGCTGGCGTTGGCTCATCGCCTCCCCAGTTCCCGGCTGTGCTGCACGGCTGGGGGATCGTGATGGCCTGGCTCGGTCAGGACATCCCAGTAACCCTGGTCATGGCGCTTGGAAAGGGGCAGCCTCTGGCCTTTTGTAACGTGCTGAGACAAAGGTGTTTTGGGGAGTTGGCTCAGCAGAGCAATGAACCCAAATGTGACCTGGAGTGGGGGTCCCTCGGGGACCCTGTCAGCTCCTGGCGCATGGCCTGTGCTGCCCAAGAGCCCTGGCACTGCTGGGTGATGCCGCCGGTCATTGCCAAAGAGCCCCAGTCGCTGGTCAGTGGGAATTGGCGATCGCAGGTCTGGTCCTTGCCTCGAAGCCCTGTGGATGGAGACGTGACCAAATGTACTTCAAAACCAGATGTGTTTAATCCTGCTTCCAAGTCCTAATTTAGGGGCCAGGAGCCTGGGTCTCGGTGTTCAGCATGAACTGCTAAAGAAAGACCATTTATCGCTTTCCTGGTGCCCACTATGTGGCTAAAAACCCCTCGCAAACTGACGAGCGTGTCCCAGCACTGGCTCAGCACAATGCAGAGCGGGGGCTGCTGGCAGATGAACGTCTCATCCAGCTCAAAGATGTATTACACGTTCTAAAAATACACTGAAACCCCAGATATGAAGAACAGTAAATCTCCTAGACAATTAATGGGGTCAAAAGCCATATAGATGCAGACGGAGCGTAAACTCTCCTCTGGGAGCTGGTTAGAGCTGCATACGGAGCGGGAATGTTGTCCCCAGGGAGACATGGGTCTGTTGCGCTGCATCTGTTGGGCTGCGGATCGTTTATCAGCTCCTTTTAGATCTCCTGCGGCCTCAGCTCTCACTGTGTAGGTGTTCCTGCCCGGCTTTGGGAGCCATCTCTGAAATACTACGCATTTTTGACAGATTATTGGCATCTGGGTGTGCTGCCATCTGTGGGTCCTGGCAGCCATTACACGGTTTAGATGTTGCATCATTCTTGGGGGTTTTATTTAAGATAAAGGCAAATTGTTTATTTTGCACTAGGTAGAAGGAATAATTTGCGTTGCTGTATTTCAGTGTCTCTCTGGTGTTTCTAAAGCATCTGTCACTTTTGTATGTCCATATGTGACAGATCAGCTGGAGAACTGGCTTAAATTTTCATTGAAATGTGAATTTGCTCCACGACCATCACGACCAAGCAGATGGCCGTTCTCTCTCCTCTTTTTCTGATCAGATTTTCCTTCTCTCCCAGAAAAGGAACCATCTCTAGCAGCCGCATGGTGGTGTATCCAGACAGCAGAGAGGCAATTAGACATTTATGCTGCATCTTTCTGCTGGAGGCATTTCAAAGACCTTACTACAGCAAAGGGACTGTTTATCGTGTTCGATGCCAACCACTCAGAGTCATTGGTACCTCCTGTCTTATGTCTGCTGGTGGACAGACTGGTCTCACATCCGAGCCAGGACGCCCAGGGTGCCCCAGAGAGTCAATTTATCAGCGTCGCTGCAGATTCACAGTGTCCATACGATACGTCGGGGTTTGTATCCTCGCCACTGGACCCCCAGAGCCTTTGGTAAAATACCAAAAGAGGCAAGTGTGCATCGGACACCAGAGCTAAGCCCATCGCTGGTGATGGGCTGAATGCTATCAGGGAAATGTTAACATCAATTTTTCGTCCTTTGGAGCAGGATTCAGAGCAGGCACCTGCAGTCTCGGGCTGAGCCCCCTGCACCCTCCTCGCCTCTGTCCATCTTTGGGTGCTGGGTCCCAACCTGCTCCTGCCTCCCTGCCCGCCCGAGGAGGTGCCTCCTCCCAGGGCCACGTTTGTCCCGGGCTCCCCACGAGGTGGCAATGCTGATCTCCTTTGCAAGAGCAACTCTTGCAGCAGGTAGCACCGAGTTGCAGTTTATTTTATGCTCAATACCTGGCAAATAATCACCTCCCTCTGTCCTCTCCAGGCCGAACGCTGGCTCAGTGCACAGGAAAATCCCAGTGCGTGGGGCCGTGGCAATGTCTGGTGAGCTGCCAGGTTTGTTTTAGGGTCAGCAGGAGGAGCAGAGAGGGCCCAGAGCAGTCTGTGTCCTTATCGTCCCCTCAGTCAAAGACATGGCTCTGCAGTCGTGCTTTGGGCTGGGGGTGGCTTCTGGAAACCATCTTGTCCCTTAGCAGCGAGTGGTACACACGGACTGCAGAGGGCCCCTGTGACAAGGAACGCGCTGATGGCGAGGGCAGGGGCTGCCCAGCATCCGTGCTCGTGCTAGACCTGAGGATTTCGGGGGGAACGCTCCCGCGTGCACCTGCGTTCGTGTGGCACGACAGGCCCGGCGACCCTGGGGCGATGCAGCTCAACCCTGGGTGCAGGGGTCCTGGAACGGTGTTTCCAAGGTGCTCACGGGTGCTGCTGGGTGGGCGACCAGCCCTGGGTGGCTGCAGGTCTCTCCCTTTTGAGTCCTGCAAGGCCATTCCACCCTGTGCTCTGAGGTGGGGGGTCTCGGTGCCCCTCCAATACACCTGGGAAGTGTAGCAGAAAGGAAGGAATCATCCCAGCATTTCGCTTTACTGCTGCTCCCGCCGCTCAGAAATGCCCTCCGGGCTGAGACATTCCTAGAAACCAGCTTTTCTCCTCTAACATCCTGCAGCCGCTGTGACTGCACAGACTTGGATTCAGGATGAGCTGGATTGTTGATGTGCAGTACTTGATCCCATTAATCAGCGAAGGCAGCACTGACAGACGCTAGCCCTGGTGATTAACCTGCTCCTGGAAAGAGCTGAGGCATGGCCGGGGTGAGCCCAGCTGTCACGGGGCCAGAGGCAGCGCAGGGAATCCCAGACTGTTTGCTCAAGTACCACATTTCCATTCCTCACACAGCTATTCCTGGCAATTCACGTCCCAGAGTTTGCAAACCCTGGAAGCGTTTATTTAACGAGCAAGTGAACCGATCTCTGCCCAGCCGAGGTCAGGGCCCTGACCTGTGGGATGCTCTCTGTGATACCCATCCGGCTGTCGGATGCTCCTGGGATGGAGGCACTGGATGTGCTGTAACAGACATTCAAAGGAGGGTTTCAAAGGCATCTTCCCCAACGCTGCGGTGTGTCCCGGCGCAGCCCTCTCCCCTGCGACGCACAGCAAGGGCCGTCTGTGGGCACGTCCCGATTCCTGCCTAACCCAGTGACCCCCATTCACCAGTTTGGCTCCTGGTGTATTACAATTACGGCTTTCTAATGGTGTTTATTCACCCTCCCTCCCACTGCTCAGCCTTTGCCTTTCCCAGCGCCGGCTGTGAAACCTCTCCTCTCCGCGAGGTGCCAGGAGAGGTCTAAGCACCGGGGCTCAGCCCAGCCCAGCCCAGCCCAGCCAAGCTGCTGGGGCTGGCGAGCCCGCACAATCCTGGCTCACAGCCTGGCTCAGCCTCTCCCTGCCTGCACTTGTGCACAAGCAACAAGGATGATGCAGCTTCCCCCGGCTGGGAACGTCCCCCGTGTCCAGCCTCACGCCGTGCCCACCGGGTGGGCGCTGGGGAGCCCCAGCAGGGTGGGGGGCTGCAGCCTGAGCTGCTCCATCCCTCTGGGCTTGGGCCCAGCCCCTGCGTGCCTGTGGAGGGGTGCTGGCGGTTGTCCCAGGGAGGGTTGTCCAGGGACTGGGGGATCCCCTGGGATTTCTGCAGAGAAGGGGTGCTACACCCTTTGCTGCAGCCCTGGCCGGATCCCATGTCGTTCCCACGGGGCCAGGATGAGGCCTGTCCAGCACCCACGGGGATGCCCCCTGGCCGGGGTTCAGGCCCCCATGCACACATTGCTCACATTGCAGGGAAGGCATCAAATAAACATCCACTGTGTTAGGGTCACCAGGGCCCGGACAGCCCCAGCCCTCGCCTGGGGACTCGGCATCAGCCTGGAGCAAACCTGACACGGGAGCAGCGATTGCAGGGACTGGGAAGGGTGGGAGCAGCTCCCCTGGCCAGCGCCCTGCCTGCCCTCATGCCAGCACACCAGCAGCCTGTTCGGTTCTGCCCGGCCTCGCTCTGCCCACGGAGCTGTGGGAGGTTTGCACCGAAGCAGATGCCTGCTCAGGGCTGGGCTGTTCCTGGGCAGTGCAGACCCTGCCAGGCCTTCCCAGGGTCCCCACCGGCTCTGCGGGTGTTTGGTGGAGAGCAAAGGCGCTGCTCTGAGACATGGTGACCCCTGTGCATGGGCCACACTGTCCCCAGAGACATCTCTGGGCCCCCCAGGGCTGCTCCCCCCCTGCTTAGTGATGGCGAACAAGTGTGAAGGGTTTTCTGCTGTGGAGGGCAGCTCCCAGAGAAGGCAGCGAGGGCAGCTCGAGGAGCCGGGACAGGGAGAGCCCTGACGGGCTTTTGCATTTGGCCTCTCCTGATGGAGGACAGGAGCGCGGCGCTGCCAGCATCAAGCACAGCCAGCGCCGGGCTGACTCAGAGCCTCGGCATCGGGCTGTGCCGGGGCGAAGGGAGGGATCGCCCCTGCATGGCAGCTCTGCATGTCGGCCCTGGCACGGCCTGTTTGCACACGCCAACAAACGTGCTCTTGCCAGGCACGTCCTGCTTTCTGCAGTTTTTCACACCTGGGTCACACTGTCGGGATGGAGAACAGCTCTGGGTGCCATGGGAAGGGGCAAAGGCACCAGGTTTTGCTCCTGCCGGCTCCCTCGCTGGGATGCAGCGGGGCTGGCCAGCGTGGCAGAGGAACAGCCCGGGACATGGGGGTCCACCTGGGGAGGTAACACATCTTCCACTGCTTCTGCCCCGCACAGCTCCGGCCCTGCCTCCCACCATCCAGCTGGGTCGGGGCCATGTGGCTGTCCTGCCTTGCAGCCCCCTTGCTCGCGTCTTCCCCCTCCACTCTGGCTGAGCCAGGCAGCTTCACCCGAGCCCAGAGGGAGCTCCCTGCTCCGTGCCAGGGAGAGAATTTGGGCCATGGAGAGGCCCTGGGACGGGCCTTTGCTGGAGGACTTGTGGGCCAGGCAGGGGCCTGCGGAGCTGGGCTTGCCCGGCTCCTGGTGTGTGGGAGCTCACCACTAGCACCAGCACTAGCACTGGGGAGGTCTGTGGACACAGGATGGCACAAACTGGGCACTTTCCTGCATGCTGGGTGCCCGGGTATGAGGATACCCCGAATGCAGTGGGAAGAGCAGTGAGACCCTCCTCCCAAGTGCCCCCACGCACGGCCCCGTGCTGCCGATGCTGCCTCGCACAACAGGGATCAAAGCAGAGTCCCCTGTTGCGGCACAGCAAGGGCAGAGGGGAAGCGCCTTGCCGTGCAGCTCTCCCCGCGTGTCCGGGGGGCCCCGAGGCCCACGAGAGGAGCAGCCCCTTCCCTCCCCAGAGCATTGCTGCCAGCTTTGCGCTGCCCCGTGCATCTCAGCCCAGGCTGGGGGTTACCCTCCTGCTCATGCCAAGGGAGGAATCAGCCCTGCCGTGCAATCAGCCCAGCTTGCAAACAGCTCAGGCATCCTACCCTGCCCTGGTGTGACAGGGAGAGGACTTCTTGCTGACCCAGGGGTAAAGGGACAGGAGTTTTTTTGGCTAACAGCAGCAGAAACGGTGAGCACAAGGCAGAGCCTGGCTGTTCCCACTCTGCTGACTTGAGCAGAGAGAAGGGGCAGGTCAGGCCAAGCACCTTGGTCAGCATCTGCCTTGCTCCAGTTTGTATTTTACTTACGAGGCAAAACCTGCGAGGGGTGTGAGCACGTCCCTCCAGCCTCAGCCCTGCCCCTTCCCTGCCCCACGGCCAGGCACACTCATCCTTGCCCACACACAGCAACTCCCCGAGGGCCAAACACTGGCCGCTGGCCAGCCCTCCTTCCCGCACGGCTGGCAGAGCCCAGCCCTGCCCGCCCCGTCCCGGCATGACACCCGGCGCTGCAGAGATTTGCCTCTTACAAAACACTTGGCCATGGCACCCACCCTGCCTAGCCGGGATGGGAGCTGGCAGCGGGGCCGGCCATGCTCTGGGGTCCCGGCACCCTGGGTGCTTCCAGTGCTCAGACCTGAATGGGGACATGCTGGCCCTGGGGAAGGGGGAGCTTTGTGGGCACAGCCAGGCTGCAGAGAGCACAGGTTGCAGTGGCAGAGGGACACTTGTGGGGACTCCAGGCCCTGGGGTGCCTGAGGTCCTCTGGGGCATCGTGGCTGCAAAGCCTGGAGCCAAAGCTCATGTTTGCTGCCATGTTCTGCAGCTGCCTGGCCTTCCCATGCCCACTTGCGCTGCCTGGGGCTCTCCTGGTACCCCGGGGGTGCAGGAGCAGCGTGTTTATCTTGTCCCATGGCGCCAGGCAGCACAGAGCTGCTCAGGCCCCTTATCTCGGCAGGCCAGTGTGTGCCGGCCTGGCAGGGGGACAGGGAAACCTTGGCAGGCTGTGCTGTGGGGGTTCAGCTGGAAAACAGCTCGGCCACAGCCCCTTCTTTTGGCTACGAGACATCAGGGGGCCAAGCACCCATCTGCCTGCAGACCTGCCAGGCCTCACCGAGCAGCAGCATGCCAAAGGTGTCACCAGGGATGTGCCCTCCCCAGGGGACCCTGAATCCCCTCAGCTCCCCCCACCGAGGCATCTGCAGGCAGCGGTGCGGGCTGGGACCTCCTGGCTGCTCCATCCGTATCTGCCCCCAAAGCCCCTCCCTCCTCAGGGGGGTGTTTGCTGCGGCCCCCGAGCACAGGCATTGCCGTCACGGCGCTGCTCAGCCGCCATGTGCTCTGCCTTCCTGACGGCCACGGTGCTCACCCCGCAGCATGGAGCTTCCCTGGAAAACCAGGTCAAGATGGAGCTGCTGCCTTTCTGCAACCGGCTCTGCTGCAGTTTTTGCTGCGCTCATGTCATGGGCTCAGCCTTGCGCTCGCCGGGAGGTAGAGCCATGGCAGATGATCTGGGTCTGGGGGCTGATGGCGCAGGGCAGGAAGGGCTGGCAGATCGAGCAGGTTTCTGGGGTGCAGGGAAGCCCAGGTTCTGGGTGCCGGGGCTGGTGGGCCCGAGGCCACAGCACCCCGGCCCGGCAGCAGGTTCTCACCAGGCTGCGGCCAGGTTTGGGTGAAAACCCGTGGGGCTGAGGTTGGAGGTAGAGACGCTGCCCTGCTCCCCCATTGCCCTCCTGCTCCAGGACACACTCTGGCTGAATTTCAGTCTTTGCCTTTGCTCCTTAACCAGGAGCAGGAAAAAACACCCTCCGCAGCCTTCCCCACCCGGGGGCTCTTTCTGAGCCCTTCGGCTTCGCTGGAAGCAAACACAACCCAGGGGACAGGGGCTGCCCAGCGTCCCCCAGCATGCAGCCCTGGAGCAGGAGACCCCCAGGAGCTGGCGGGTGATGGGGTAAACTGCAGGTGTGTCAGCCCGCTGTTGTTTCAGCTGACATGGCCGCCCTGCCGCGTCCCTGCCGCGGCTTGCCCCCACGCCCAGCGCCGGGCTGTGATTAGCGAGGCGGGGGCCTGCCCGCGCGTTCCCATCTCCCGCGTCAGCGCCGCCGCCGCCGCCGCCCTCGCCCTCGCAGGCGCTGCCAGCCGGGCGTGCCGCCCCACCGCCCGCTCGCCCCGGGGAGACGCCGCTGCCGCGCTGCCTAATAAGGAAACCACCCGCTCCCTCCTGCTTGCAAAACACCTTGGACTTGGTGCTGTGCTGACACCGCCCGTTCCCAGCACCTCCCAGGAGGTGGTGGAGGCCAAAATGGCCCCTGTTTCCCCCAGCTGGGCTGCAGCCGGCAGCCCCCAGACCCTGCAGAGCTGATGCTCCAAACCCCAGCAGGGTCAGTCGTTAGGGTCCCAGCACCCCATCTGCAGAGCGAGGGGCACGGGGAGGGGACGCAGGCGGGGAACCGCAGTCTGAGCACAGGGCAGCTCCATGCCATGGGACCCACACGCCGTGCATGGCGTGCATGGAGCCCCAACTCCCAGGCCCCGTGCTTGCTGCCTGGCTGGCAGTGCCAGCTCTGCGCCGTGTGCTGCGCCGGCCTGGCTGGTGTGAACCGCATCCCTGGTCTTGCCAATGAGCCACGGGCCAGTGCTGGGTGCAGAGCCTTGCTGCAGTAATGCTCACATTCCTGTGACAGCTTTTGCTGGTGCTCAGCCCAGGCTGCTGCGGCACACACCGGACAAAGCCTGCAGCAGGACGGCAGTCCTGGTGTCCCAGCGATCCCACGGTGGCCTCAACACTGGGTCACCACCACAGCGTGGGAAACACGGCAGTGGCTGCAGGATGAAGCAGGCAGCTCTCTCGAGGGCTGTGCAGCAAAGCTGGCTCGGGGAACCGGCTGCCTGCGTCCCTCCATGTTCATGGGGGACAGGGAAAGGCACAGGGGACAGGAAGGATTCGGGTCCTTCCCCACTGGTTTACCAGGAGGGACGGGATGTGTCTGAAGGGGCTCGGCGGGTCCAGCGCTGTCTGTAATTTGGGGAACACCGGCTGCCTGCTGGCTGTGGGCAGACAGAAGTGCCCTGAGCAGAAATGGCCCCTGCACCCCAGTGAGTCCCACAAGTTCCCCCGTCTCTCACAACAGCCCTAGGCCCAAGCCCGGGTCCCAGGCAGTCACTGGGGAGCCATCCCCAGCTGAAGCAAAGGTGAAGGGCCCGGCTGGCCACCTGTGAGGCTCCGTGTTCTTGGGGACACCGGTGCAAACCCCCCAGCTTCCAGTCACCAAGACCCACAGGCTTTGACCCCCTGGGGAAGCGCGGTCGGACCCCAGCTGTGTCAGGACACTGAGCTGCACTGCACCCCGCACAGGGAACGAAGGCACCAGCCCTCCCCGGAGCCTGCAGGAGCTCATGGGGCAGCAGGAGAGGGGCCAGGGCTGTCTGCAGCACCCAGGACAAACCCGAGACGGGGCTGACAGGAGCACCCCGGTCCCCTGAGCCTGCCGGGCTCCCCGGGCAGGGCTGCAGCTGCGCAGGTGGAAAGTTATTTCTCAAGAACTGGCTGATGGTGAAAGTTGTTTCCCAGGTGTGGCCCGAGAGGAATGTAAATCCTCTGAAGTCCTCGTCTCCCCTGTAATTACTGTCAGGCAAGTTTCAGCTTGGAGCTGGGCTGCCCCAGCCCCAGGCATGGGAGCGAGAGGGGGTGACGCAGCCAGCCTGTCCCTGCAGCGCACATGTCCCCTCCTGCCCCAGGAACACGCCTGTTGACTCACGGGGACCGTGGGGGCGGCGAGGCCGGGCGGCGCGGAGGGAAGCACCCGCAGTTGGGGTGCTGGGTGGGTGCACCCCACTGGGCTCATGCAGGCATGGAGCCCCATGTCCTCCAGCCCAGATGTCCCATGGGGTGACCGAACACCCACACGCTGCCCTGCCTGCCCTCACCCGGGGGATGGAGCCTTCTCCACACCGGAGCAGGCAGTGTCCTGGTCCCAGGGTCTCAGCAGACCCAGGAGAAAGGCACCTCGGGCTCTGGCCATGCAGGACACAGGCTGGGCTGCAGCCTGGCCTGGCCCATGCCCCAAGCATCCCTCACCTGGGCCAGCTCTGCAGGCACTGTCCCCGGGATGTTGCCACTGGGCCAGTGGACGTTATTTCTGACAGCTCTAAGCCAGAAGATGCCAAAGTGCCTTGGCTCGTGGGGCTATCAAAAAAAAGGGCCATCGCATGGGGCTGACAGTGTCTGGCCTATCTCAGGGGAGGCCTGTGCAGCCGTACAGCTGGAGCTGGAGCAGTGTGCGGGGGTCAGGCTGCCTCAGGCCCCTGGCATGGCGGCTCGGGGCCAGGGGCTCGGGTTGAGCACGCTGAGGGTATCCCCAGAGGGGAATCACTTGGGAAGAAGCCCTGCACAGCTCCTGCACACCGCAGCCTGGTCTCTGTATGCTCGTGCTGTGCAATTGGGGGTCACTAATCGGCACGGGGCCAAGGGCTGTCAGCTGCAGAGACAGCAGCCACCGAAACCCCGTGTCCTCACGGCAGTGCAGGGGCTGCACGCCGCAGCCGGGGTGCCAGAGGGACACCCCTGCCAGCCTCTCTGCACGGTGAGGAGCGAGTGGTGCCATCTGTGGCAATGAGTCAGAACTACGTACAGACATGCATGCCCATGCGTGTGCATGCCCTTACACACTTGTTCACACTCGCCTCCGCCCCTCTCCACCCAAGAAGGGCGAGGGCCCAGCTCTGCCTGGCAGGACGCAGGCGCCGGCTCAGCGCCAGGCCCAGCGATGTGGTGGCTCTAGCTGAGGGCCTGGCTCTGCCTGCACTGGGAGCAGGAGCAGGCACTGCTTGCCCGGCCACGGGGCTGCCAGGGTGCAGAGTGAGGGCAGGACCTCAGGGCCCGGCTGCGGCCAGCACTGAGAGCCGCGGCCAGCCCCGATGCGATGCACAAAGCCTGCCCGGTGTGGCAGTCCATGCCCTGCCCCTCTGCAGGGTGCTGCCAGCAGGCCCCGCGCACAGCGTGCCCCACGTCCCCTGTGCTGCAGAAGCCCTTTGCAAGGAGCAGCACTGGCAAGATGCAGGCAAGGAATGGCTGCCCACACTGGAGCAACCCCTACACACTCCCTGCACACCTTAGTGCATGCCAGCACCCCCTCTGCACACCCTGGTGCACCCCAGCACCCCCCTGCACACCCCAGCACCCCCCTGCACACCCCAGGAGCTTCCCCTGTGCA
>VYZW01058311.1:0-16547 GCA_013401315.1 Balaeniceps rex | reverse complement strand
ATCGCCGCGCCCACCGCGGGTGCGCCGCGCACAGCCCACCGCGGGTCCGCCCCGCGCAGCCCAGCGCGGGTCCGCCACGCGCAGCCCAACGTGGGTCCGCCACACACAGCCCAACATGGGTCCGCCACGCAGAGCCCAATGCGGGTCCGCCATGCGCAGCCCCACGCGGGTCCACCACATGCAGCCCAACATGGGTCCGCCACGCGCAGCCCAACGCGGATCCACCAGGCACAGCCCAACGCGGGTCCGCCACGCGCAGCCCAATGCGGGTCTGCCATGCACAGCCCAACATGGGTCCGCCACGCACAGCCCAACGCGGGTCTGCCACGCACAGCCCAACGCGGGTCCGCCATGCGCAGCCCAACGTGGGTCTGCCATGCACAGCCCAACGTGGGTCCGCCATGCACAGCCCAACGCGGATGCACAGCCCAACACAGGGCCACCACACGTAACCCAACGCGGGGCCTCGATGCACAGCCCAACGCGGGTCCCCAACACGTGCCCTGTGCAGGTCCCAGCCCAGCTCCCCACTGCACACCCCATCACCCCTTGGCTCCGCGCCGGGGTCCTCCTGGTCCTCCCCGCAGGGCTGGATGCACCGACACCACCGAGGCTCCCGCCACTTTGCGCTGCCGAGGCTGCCCAGGCCAGGCGGCAGCTGTGCCCAAAGGATGCACCGAGCAGCACCGGGGAGGCGGGGGGACGTTTGTCCCAGCCCGGCGGGCCAGGCTACGCCGCCAAGCCGAGCACCAACTGCCAAACCGGCACAGGCCATGGCTATGCAGACCCGCATCTACGCGATTATGGTGCAGTGAAACGGGTAAAGTTTAATCACAAGCGTTTGCTTTTCCCTTCAGTGACTGGTTGAGCACAGTTATTTGGATTAAAAAAAATACAACAGAGGCAAAAGAGCTGATTCCAAAGCTGCAGCTCATAATTACTGTTGCATATCAGGAGCATCAGCCGTGCTCCAGGCGAGAGAGCGGAGCCGATTGCTGTGCCAAGCCCAGGCAGGTATTTGCCTCATGCCAGACACCCAGCTGACAGCCCGGCTTTGTCTTTTCTCTTTGAACTCATGTACAGAAAATCATTAGTGCTCCAAGGTGGAGCTATGGACTTCAGCCAGCAGACCTGCAGGGCACGGCGCGAGGGACGAGCGGGGAGCAGGGACCGTGGTCCCGGCGGGTGCTGCAGCGGGGGCTGGCAGAGCCGTGGGTGGGGCGGCAAGGCTGGGGTGGCTCTGGGCCTCGGGGGGATGGATGGGGGGAGGTTTATGGCTGGGGACCTCTCGTAGGCATGGGCTGTTTTGGTCTTGGTAATGACTTCACAAAACTGCCTGCCAAGTACGGATTAACAAGCGGCCAAGTAACTACAATCGTGCGGGAAGTGGCGGCGCAGCCTGGTTACAGGGACTGCTCTGGGGCAGCGCGGTGCATCTCCCCAGCGCAATGGCTCTCACGGCTGGGCACCCCCTTCCCTTCCCAGCAGCCGCGGTGGCCTCCTGGGAGCGCTCCCCCACCGTCCCCCCACCCGCACAAGGTGACCAGACCAGACCCGCTGCACCCGGGCCACAGCGGGAGCCTCGCTGCCTTCTCACAGGCAGCAGCCACCGCAGCCGTGAGCCCTCGAGGAGCGCAGAAAGCGAAGGTTGGGAGGGGACCAGAACACACGGCAAATCCTACCTGAGGGACCACGCCAAAGCCCTCCTCCAGAAGGGACCAAACCAAGATCCAGGGTCCCACCCAGGGAGAGGGGCTTCCCCTGGGGAGAAGCACAGTCCGTGGGGGCTGTTTCTATCGCTTGTGCCCATCCTCCTGTGTCATCGGGGCTGGGGGCGGGGGGGGCGTGTCTGCACAGAGGCCAGGACAAGCCCCGGGAGCGGGAGGGTACTAAATCCCAGCAGAGGATGCTGCGGAGGCGTCACAGGGCTGGTGGAGTCCCTGTCACCAACAACGGGATTGGCACATCCACCCGGGGTCCTTTGGTGTAACTGGCCACACCCCAGAGCGGGGAGAAAAACGCGATTCCTGCCCTTCCGTGAATGCGAGTGTCACCAGGCTGACGTGAGCATCTGCCTCACCCCGCTGCCAGCGTCATGGGTGTCCCCAAGCCGGGGTTCCCATCTGTGGCTTGGAGACCTGGCCTGGAGTCACTGTAGGTGCAGCGGGTGTGGGCAGAGAATGAATGCGGGAGCCGCTGCTTGTTGCCTACAGTCAGCATGGGAAAGTACGTGTGCAACTCCTTGCCTGCTCTGCTGTGCTCAGCGAGGGGAGAGGAATGAACAGACAGGGTGTGATCGTATTTCCACACCAGCAGAATGAGACATGAGGAAATGCAAGAGCTGCTTGCTATCTGGAAGACAGACACTGAAAAAATAACGTGGGAAACTCCAAAGGTTGGAGTTTGCTGTGGAGATAGAGCTAAAGCGATTCCTGATAGCTTGGGAGTTTGGCTCTCCTCAGACACAAAAAATATTCTGTTGTCTAGAGTAAAACAAGTACTGATTTGTTGTCCGTCTGTCCTCCTTCATGAGCCAGAACAACTCTCTGGTCTTGCCTCTGACTCTGCAGCTCGGAGAGATTCACAGGGAGATCCTCGGTCCCGCATCCGCTGCGGAGTGGCTCTGGACCAGGGAATCCCCATCTCTGGTCCATGGCTCTGCATATTGTTACTGGCCTGAGTCACAGCACTGAGCTCGCTGGAACGGGTTCCTCATCCCCAAGCAGGGGCAGATGGGCCGAGCCAGTCCTTGGAGACAAGACTGGTTGTGATCAAAAGCGATTCAGTATCTTTATTGCTAAAACATGCCAGCAGAAAAGCAGTGCTCAGCCAGCCTTCGGTTGGGTGAGCTGACAGCATGATGGGCGGTCACAGCGCCTGGGTGGCTGCAAGGATGAACAACTGCAGCAGGACCTGGGGGAAGAGCTCGAACGATCTGTTGAAAGACAGTGCCAGACAGGTCTGTGATCCGCAAAGCGAAGCAGAGATAACCGCATCACTCTGCGCTGCCCAGCCCCTTGCCTGCGCTGCTCCCACAGCTGAGCAATGGAGCGTGTGAACTGGCTGCGTTTGCAGTGCTGATTCACTGGGAATCACTCCCGTAAGGGGATCTCCTTGGCACACGCTCTGCCGAAATGGGCAGAGCGGGTCTCAGGCCAGGGAGCAGGTCTGTGCTCCAGTAAGGTGCTCGCTGGTGGAGGTGGCTTGTAAAGCGTCAAATGACGCCGGGCCAGGACTTCACCTGATGCTCTGCAAACAGCTTGGGGCATGGGCCAACACGGAGGAGCATCACCCTCTTCCACATTCACCGAGAGGAGAAAAGGGCTTGTCGAGAGCCCAGCGTGGCCCTGGCACAGGACTGCCTTGGGCTGCTGCTGGAGGCTGCCTGCAGGGTCCTGCAGGCAGAGCAAGGCCTGGCTTCGCCATTGCCAGGGCCCAGTTTGGAGCCCAGAGAAGGACAACACAGAGTCACTCCCCTTGTCTTCCCTCCAGCCAGTCCTTCACCCTGCTGGCTCCATTGCTGCCTCCTCCCCTTCTACAGCTAAAGGGGACGAGGACATGCTGCCTGTCTCCCTTCCATCCTGCAGGCAGCACAGTGGGCAGCAGGGGAGCAAACGGGGTGAGCATCATGTGTCACGCTGCAGCTCGAGCCAGCCGAGGCTTGGCCTGTTTGCTGATGGCTAAATGCCCCGAGCCTGCCCAGAGGGAGTTTCCTTTGCACACACACACACCATAAAGTTTCCTTTCATGGTAACAGATCTAGGATTGCTTTTTTCCAGATAATGTGGACGGGCTGTCAGGACATGTCCTCAAAGATGATAAAGAATCAGCAGCCGAGATAGAAACAAAGACAGCATATTTCACTCCACACCTTGATATATTTGTTACCCATCTTGGTGTTGTTCAAACTTACAGAGCAAACCTGTCAGCAAGGGTAAAGCCTGTGCCTGCCGTTCCTTACATGCAGGAGACATCTTTCCCAGGCTTGCATCCTTCAGCTAGTTTCTACTGAGCTGTGAATTGCTGTGAAAGGCACTCAGGAGAAGCTGGCCCATAGGGGAAACCCAATGACTCCTAATTAGCTCTTATTCATTACATTAAAAGCACAATTAAGTGCTATTCTTTGAGGCAATGCACTGCGCCTGGCCTTTTCACACAGCCCTCACCACACTGGGTTACCGTGTGCTCTGCTTGTCCACTCCTAACGTATAATTTCACCTCCCTTCCTATGTGAACTGGAGGAGTTCAGTTCTTTATTTCCCCCTGCAGCACACCTGAGGGAGAGATAACATCTACGGCATGCTTCTTGCTGGAACAGACCCTGATACCATCTCCTGAACATTATGATGTGGGTTGTTTTTTTGTTTTTTTTTTTTATCTCAAGGGAATTTATTGTGGGTGAGTGTTTCAGGAGAGCCTGGGAGATTGAATTCTTCTGGTAACATAAAATAGCTGAAGTGGTGCATGCTCCTCTGTATAATCATGCCCTGTCGACAGAGCCAGCACAAGGGGAACTTTGTGCTAAGGGTTTCTCTTGTAAGAGTGCGGCCAGTTTGGGGATTACTATTTAGGAGCTCAGCCAGAGGTCAGGGCAGCAGCTGACCGGCAAGAACATTGCTCAGAAAAGACCAGGGAAAGCTGATCTTGCAGGACAGTCTCCAGCTCTCATCTTAGGCTCCTGTGCCAGCTTTAATAAAAGAGCTTAAACATGGACTGAAGTCGTGATAATACAGCCCTAAATTCAGGTATTCCCTGCCTGTGGGGCTGTGGCAGGGCTTTGCCTCGTTTCAGGGCAGTTGTCACCTTCATAACTTGACTCATAACTTGGCCTAAAATGTGGGGGTGACCTGAGGAGGAGGACAGAACTCACAGCACAGTTTTTGGCCCACGTGAGGGGCTCATGGCCAACATGGGAATTGCCTGGAGCAGGAGGGTGTTTGCTAGAGCAAACATGAGCACAGCGAGCACATCTGGAAGATCTCGGAGCAAGGGTGGCCAAGGAATGGCACTTGAGCACAGCTCCCACACGACGGCTGTTGGGTAATCCCGTACCCACCACTACGGAGGGAAGCAGGCCAGCGGGAACACTGATCTTCACCCTGCCAGGTTGCCCCAGGATTTTGCTGCAAGCTGAGCGTGATCATCTGCACGCTCTGCCATTTGCCAGCGGTGCGTTGCTCCCAGGTCCCCTCCTTTCCCCCAGCTCTCTGAGGAATCGGGCATGTGTGCATCCCAAATCCCCAGATTTTTCAGCCTGGGGAGTCAAAAATCCAAATCTGAAGCCAATCAGTTCTGAGGCAGTGCTGCCCAGAGACTAGAGCCCTCGACTAAGAGGATCTGGAGTCTGGTTTTGGTTAAGCTGCTTCCTTGGTGGCTGCCCAGAAAAATCATGCCACCTCTGCTGGAGCTGCTAACGAAAGAGAACATGACTCCCTATTAAGTCCTTGAGATCTAACAGCGATGCAGATAAAGCGTTGTTGTTATTGTGTCCTTCAGGGAACAGATGAAAGAAAGGAGGCACTATGAATTACCAAGGGTGAGGCTCTGGGAACATCCTAGCAACTCCAAAATCAGTTAAGTGCATTAGAATGTGAAAACAGCCAGAGGGGCCCTGGGAAGGAAGGAGATCACCACAGAAGGGAAAGCACAAAAGTGTTCCTAATCCCTATAACTCTCTTTCACTACCTCACAGACACCTCTGGTAAAAAAGAAAATAACTTCTTTTATCCGAGAATGACATCGCTGGAGCCAGGCAGGCCAGCAGGTTGGGTGTGTGATTTTTCCACTGTATACTGCAAAACCTGGCGCCACATCAGTAAAGGGATTTTTTTTTTTTTCCCAACAAAGAATAAAACAGTGCAGTGTCTCCCTTCGTTGTTCTCTGCTGCTTTTTTTCACGCTAATACCTGTCCAGCTGCATTACTACAATGACTGTGCTCAATCCCTTAATAGCACGATGCAGGCGTGGCTATCGGGGTGGCTGCGTTGCCTCATCTCTGTACACCTCTTCTCCGTTGTCCCGTTTAAACCCTCTGCTTCGCAGGTGGTCGCAGCGTTCTTGCTCCTCGCCGCTGTGTGTGTTGCACTTCGCCCATCAGTACTTTGCATACAGGTGCTGCTGGTCCTGCCGAGTTATGTTAGCACTGTGTCTTGCAGCTGCAAATGCGTAGGAAAAAGCACATCTGCATGCAGGCATAAGCACTGCTAAGAGTCGGTCATGCTCTTCCCGTCAGGAATTGCACGTAATGTGTCCTCGCAGTGGGTGTCTAACGTAGCTTCAAATTCTTTTTCTCTGATCTAGACTATTTAAGCATTAAAACCCGCCTCAGCAATGAGATAAAAGAAATTGTGGCACAGAAGTTTTTAGCTTCTACAAATCTTTCAGAAGTCACAGGCTGCTTCTGTGGAGTTTGTGAAAGGTGATGCAGCAAAGCGGGTGCCACTGGGAAGTGCCAGGCATCTGCCTTTTAAACTGACTGAAAAATCACTGCTGTAGAGGCTTTCCAGTCTCTGTAGACCAGTACATAAGAAGAAATTACTGGAGTTTCTTCTCTTTTGAGCTACAAGATTTCTGCCAAATATGGTCTCAGTACACAAATACCGCCAGGTCTGTGCTTGTCCTGGGATGGAGGTCCTGACGGGAAGATTTCCATCTGGCTCTGGGCTGGCCCATATAAAGATTATGGATGTGCAGAGCTGTTAAGTCAGCAGCTTTCGTTGGCTTTAGACTCTTTAAAAAAGCAAATAAATAGATTTGTAGATTTTTAATGATATAAGACACTTGCGGGTGACTTGGCATATCACAGAGGATTCACTTGTGTTACTTCATGAGGGAGCAGTGGGGTGGAGCTGGAGCGAGCACCTCTGCGTCTCAGGTGCAACAGTGAAATGCTAAAACATAGCCGTGAGCAAGGAGCCTTTGGTCTGAATCACGCTGGGCGCTGGGAACTAAAGCGGAAGGAGAAGATCCTGTGTGCGCTGCAATGCTTCTTTCTAGTGGGATGTGACAAAAGATGTGAAATTGGGGAGAGAAAAATGATGATTCTGGAATTTGGCTCTGGCTGTCAGGGGTGATGACAAGTGCTGGCAACGCCTCCTGCCTGGGCTATAAAGGGCTCCAGGCCAGGGGGAAGCGAGCACTCTCTGTCTGCACTGCCGAGCCGGGTGCCTCTCTCCAGCCCTCCAGCCTCCGCCAGCCTTCGCCATGAGCACCACTGTCAAGCAATACTCCTCCTCCACCTCCCTCAAGGGATTGAGTGGCCTGGGCGGAGGCTCCAGCAGGCTTTCCTCCGTGCATGCGGGGGGAGCCGGGTACAGAGCCCCCAGTGCCCACGGAGGCTTTAGCAGCTACTCTGTCTCTTCCCGCATTGTCTCGGGGCTCGGAAGTGGCTATGGGGGCAACTACTGCAGCAGCGTAGGAGGGGGCCTCGGCGGTGGCTATGGGGCTAGCTATGGGGCTAGCTATGGGGCTGGCTATGGGGCTGGCTATGGGACTGGCTTTGGAAGCGGCTTTGGAGGTGGCTTTGGAGGTGGCTTTGGAAGTGGCGATGGCATCCTCCCGGCCGGCGAAAAGGAGACGATGCAGAACCTCAACGACCGCCTGGCTGCCTACCTGGACAAAGTGCGTGCCCTGGAGGAGGCCAACACTGACCTGGAGGTCAAGATCAGGGAATGGTACAAGAAGCAGGGACCTGGTCCAGACCGTGACTACAGCCCCTACTACAGGACTATCGAGGAGCTCAGGAACAAGGTAGGATGCTGTGATTAACACAGTGGGATGTCTTGTTACCAGAGGGGAAGCAGAAACACAGGCTGCTACCTGTGTAATTAGTAAGCACTAGCTATGTCGTAAAAAGTGTCTCAGGTGCACATGCAGAGTGCCAGGCTGGAAACTCAGAGATTTCTCAATGTCAGCTTTTGATTACATCCTTCTAGATGGAACAAATGGCAGTTTTCACTGGGAGAAGCAGATGTAAAAGGACATAATGCAAAAAATGAAGAATGAGAGACAAGTCTGCAAATTTTTTGAGTTTAAAATGAGTATGCAGGGAAAGTTGTAGGTGTGCACAAACTGGGACACGTTGATGTGATATTTATAAACATTCAGTCAAAGAATTTGCAAACTTGTTTCAGCTGCTCGGTATTGATGTGATTTAGATGCTAAGGGGAAAAAGATGGAACTGACAAGTTTTTCGCCTCCTTTTGGCAGTCACTGCCCCAGGGACAGGCTTGCTGCAAACCCACCAACCCAGGCAGCTCTGGGGGGATTTCTCTCGGTTCTGATTTGATTCCCACCGCCCCATTTTGGAGGAAATACTGAAGAGTTGACTTTGTTCTTCTCTGTTACTTCTTACGTATGAATTGCCCCCAGTAAACATGAAGGAAGGCTGTGTACAGCCGGAGCTGCAGGAGTGCTGGCAAATGATGCAGGGAATCCATTTTCCCTCCCTCTCCTTGGCACCATAGCTGATGTCCTCCCAAACTCTGACTTGAATCTTCTCCCAGTGTGGATTATTTGCTCCTGGTTTTGTAATATAAAAATCAGAAGCTGTAGGCACCTGCTCACTGCATTTTGCTCCATTTCTGCAGTCAAAAAATTAAATCCATCCCTGAACAAATGGGCACAGGGTTTGCCAAGCGCAAGCACCCTGCTGGTCCATCTGTCCTGCCAGAAGAGCCGCTTGGTGCTGGGGATGGGGGAGCAGGTGATTCCTTCTTGACGCTTGCATAATCAGCACAAACCCTGAAGCATGGGAACAAATGCTGTCATCAGATCTCACACATCTTACGTGGCTTCATGCTGCCTTTTGAAATACTTACTGAAGGATTTCTGGAAAGGGAGGTCACAGAGTAACCAGCCCCTTCCTGCAGTCAGTCTCAGCTGTGTCTCACTTGTCCTGATTCAATATACACTTCTGCTAAGGAGACCCCAAGCTTCCCCGAAACTATTCCTGTCCCGACAGTCTCACTTGTGCTCCCATCCCTTGGCCAGCCAGGAGCAGTTCCTGACACTCATTTAGTGTTTTTTCTTTATCCTCCACTCTCCAGGTCCTGCTGGCCACGGTCGACAATGCCAACCTCCTCCTGCAGATTGACAACGCCAGGCTGACAGCTGATGACTTCAGGAACAAGTAAGCCACATTTCCTGGAAAAATGGAACAAAGTCTGCAGAGATATTTGATGAAATGAGGAGAAAATCCCATCCAAAACCCAAAAGGGCAATGTGGAAAGAAAGCCTTCAAAATGAAGGTGTAATTTCCAAAGCAGTAGGTTATCTAAATCTGTAGGCATTTAGGGATTGTTTTGCTTCCATCCAAAATGTCACTGTTTTATTCCCAGTGCTTGTTCCTCTGTGGTACGACCTCTCCTGTGCAGAGGACTTGCACTGTGCCTCTGCTGTGCGTTTAACTTCTGTGTGCATAGCTCAACAAAACCCAGACCCAGTAACAAGTCCCAGTGATCTCAGGAGCAAGGTGATGTTATGGACTCAGATGGACACTGTTGTGTCAGTTGTTCCCCTGCATTCACTAGCATTCACCATCAGAAGGTTGTCCATGCACCATCAGGGTCATGCAGTATTGACACAATGACAGCAGCAGTACTGAAGTGCTCTGTCCCCGGCTGGACAAGATCCCGTGCGACTTTTGTGACTGTTCTTGTGTTCCCAGGTTTGAGACGGAGCAGGCTCTGCGCCTGAGCGTGGAGGCCGACATCAATGGCCTGCGCAGAGTCCTGGATGAGCTGACCCTGGCCAGAGCTGACCTGGAGATGCAGATTGAGAACCTGAAGGAGGAGCTGGCCTACCTCAAGAAGAACCACGAGGAGGTGAGCACAGAGACAGGCTCACACCGGGACCCAAAATGTACCTTGTGCACAATGGAAAGGTGGTCAGGTCAAATGTGCGGCAGTGTCTCTGCAATTAGGGCTGTCAGGAGACACTCGGGTGGGTAAGGGGAGGGAAACAATCCCTTCTGACAGAAACTCCAGGAGGTCTGTGGGTTTGTGTCCTGGGTGCAAATAAGAAATTTGTCATGATGGGAATATACCGATTTCACTATGATGTGTATCGTGTCTTTTCTCTGCCAGGAAATGAATGCCCTGCGCGGGCAGGTGGGTGGAGAGATCAGCGTGGAGATGGACGCTGCTCCTGGAATCGACCTCACCAAGATCCTGGCTGAGATGAGGGAGCAGTACGAGAGCCTGGCCGACAAGAACCGCAGGGACGCCGAGCAGTGGTTCTTCAGCAAGGTGAGCTGGCTCGCCGGCACTGCAGCGGGGTGCGTGGGACTCGAGGCTGTGCCCGCTCACCGGTGCCGTAACGGCACGGTTTTGCCTTGTTGCAGACGGAAGAGCTGAACCGGGAGGTGGCCATCAACACGGAGCAGCTTCAGAGCGGCAAGACGGAGATCACAGAGCTACGACGCACCATCCAGAGCCTGGAGATCGACCTGCAGTCCCAGCTCAGCACGGTACGAGGGGCCGGCTCCCTGCGGGGTGGGGGGCACACAGGAGCGTGGGCAAGGGGACGCATGGGTGCTCCCATCCCTAACGCCCTCCGTCCCCCACTGAACGTGTCCCTCTCCCCTGCACGCAGAAAGCGGCGTTGGAGGGCACCTTGGCCGACACAGAAGCCCGCTACGGCACCCAGCTGGCCCAGCTGCAGGCGCTGATCACCAGCGTGGAGGAGCAGCTGGCCGAGCTGCGGTGCGACATGGAGCGCCAGAACCACGAGTACAGGGTCCTCCTGGACGTCAAATGCCGCCTGGAGCAGGAGATTGCCACGTACCGCCGGCTCCTGGAGGGCGAGGATGCCCAGTACGTAGAGGGGCTTCTCCTGGGAGGGCACATCGGGAGGAGACGGGTAATAGCGAAGGAAATAAAAAACGAACAAACTGCATTCCCTGGAGGGTCCTGTGAGCCTGTTTCCTGACCCATGGCACTCAGCGGGGTCTCCCTTTTCGGTCCTACTAGTCCAGAGCAGCCCAGTGGTTATCACAGCACATCCCTGGGATCCACTTCCCATCCCTCCAGGGTCCGTGTGATCCTGCAGAAGGAGCAGGTACCACTGCTGCTCGTTGCAGCTGGGATGCGTGCTGCCTTTATGTCTGAATCCCCGTGGCACACATACATCCTTAGCATTTTCTTCCTTTCAGTTTTGACACTAGGCAGTTTCCAGAAGACATTTTAATCACATACTGGTACAAGAAGAAAAGGCGGGGTTCTAAGTAATGATTTTGTCTTGGAGACCACTCACTTTTTTTCTGTTCCTGACCATTTTTTCCCTTTTCTCCTCCTGTAGCATGTCTTCCCACTACGTCTCGCAGACTGTGAAAGAAGGTAAGAACATGTCTTGGCTGAAGCACTGATCACACATAGCTCTGTCACATCCTTAGCCACTTTCTCAGCACAGGCTCTTTTTACTAATTTACTAAAATTACCATTTTATTGTATTTTCAAAATGTGAATTGACATAAACCACTCTTACGATATACCAAAACACGTTTCAGAAGACGATCTGTGCAGACTGAAACTATATAATAAAGTATTTAGGGGTAGGAATGTGGTGGTTATATTGGGTTTCTGAGGCAGTTGTTGGTAATAACAAATCTACCCCCGAAAATCTTTAAGACACTTTCTCCTTGCTTCCCTGTAAATAACAGTTCCTTCTTTCTCCATCGTAGCACCTGTAACCACCCGTCAAATCCGCACAATCTTTGAGGAAGTCCAGGATGGGAAGGTGATTTCCTCCCGTGAGCAGATCACCCAGGCTGCCCACTGAGACGGCCGCCCGGTTTGCTGCCAACCTCACACAGCAAAGCAAGATTCCAGCTTACGTGCTGTGGCTATGCAGATCACGAAACGCATCTTCTCTTTTTATCACCCCCCTGCTTCCCTCATGCTTTCTCTAAGCGCCGTGCCACGCTCAGAAATCAAATAAAGCTTTTCTTTGCACTCATGCAAACCAGGGTCTGGTCTTGTTGCTCTGAAGAGCCAGGCTGTCCCACTCCTGGAGCTGTAGGACAGAGCTCCTCTCTGGGAGGAGTAATATTCAATGGTGGGACCAGTACACCTACGCTTCTGTAATACCCAAGACCTGGCTGCTTCAGTGAAGACAGCTGACGCGGGTGGAGGTCTAGAAAGGAACGGATTACATGGTCGTGGGAGGTGAAATCTGTAAGAGTCTTTGTGTTTCATCTCAGATTTGGGACTGTGACTTTCAGTATCGGGGCAAAGTGCAGCTTCCCTGGCTGCAATGTGCAGCAACAGTAGAGCTGAGGCTTTTAACTTGGTGAGTCCAAGAAAGTGAACAAAAATCAGGTCATGGAGCTCGGACCCTGCAAACGACTCCCTTCCCAGCTCTGTCTCAGCAGTTGCCATGCAGTCCAGGTAACAAGCTTTGTGATAAAATGAAATTAAGCTGTAGATGTGGCAGGGATACGCTGCCTGACGCCCCTCCAGGAATACAAACAGCTTACTTTGATCCTCGCTTCCAAAGGCACCGCTAAAGGGTGAGGAAAACAAGTGATGGTAAGTGGTGGGTATAGTCTATACAAGCAAAAGGATTAAAACTCTTCTGGGAGTTATTTCTGGCACTCCCTGGCTGTCGGTGGCTCTTCCTGATGCAGTTCATGTCGCCGTCAGCTGGCCCAGCCGTTCCTGGAAAGCCAGTTCAGACACATTCTTGGCTGGATTCTGCCACATTTATTACTTCATAAATCCAACCTCTAAATCAATGAGATGATTCAGATAAATGTTACTCAATGTGTGTAAGAATAAAACTGGCCACACAGTTTTAAGACCCCTTTCCAGAAAATCTGTCTGGATTTTATGGAGAGATAAGTGAGAATTCAGGTTTTTTTTCAAAACATTGGAAGGATCCCCACAGTGCATCATCTGCACCACAAGCCGAGGTAGCAGGGGCAGGGATGCGTGGTCTTGAGGGACCCCATGCTGCAGCCATGCATCTCTGCCTGGTGTCGGCTGCCTGGTATCCCCCTGCCCACGCAGAGCAGATCCTCTGCGACACGTGCAGGGCATCAGCCGCTCCATGAACCCTGCGCCGCAGCCGTGAGCGCAGCAGCCCTGCATGAGCTGGCTTAAAGTACTCCCAGCATCCACCGACTTGTGGTAGACACGGCTTTGGTTTTGAAGCTTACCGCTGATGAACAGTGATCTCATTTCCACTCAGACTCCACCAAAGGACACATAAACACAACCAATAAAGGAGCGCTGTGGTCAGGAGAACGGTTCCCACCGCTCTGCCAATGCACGCCCTCGTGGTGCGTCGTGGATGGGCCACAAGCAAATAACAGGGCACGATTCCTGACCCGAGGCTCTTCCAGCCACAGCAGCTCTGCAGTCCTACAGACTGCACTCTCTCTGCTCCCGCACCCTTGAAGGAGCCTGAAGGGTGTCCCCCAAGGGGTGCTCCGTGCCCCGGGGCTGGAGGAGGGCAGGTGCTGCGCAGCCTGAACTCAGATGCCTACGAAGGGTAGGGACAGACACAGCCTGCCATTAACCCTCAGGGCTTCCCAGGTCACCTCTTAGGGACCCCCTGTTCTCCCCATGGATGGTGCAGGGACCATCAACACCTCTCGCAGCTCCTCTGAGCAACCCGCGGTGGCCGTGCCCTTCCGGCTGCCACCCTTGTGACACCCGGCACGGGGTTGCTGAAGGTGCCCCGCTGGAATTCACCCTTGCTTTCTATTTTTCTCCTGGAAAAGTCTGGGCACACCCCTGTTGCTATAGAAACAACAAATAATACTTTGCTAACAAAATCCCCTGGTTTAATTACTCCTGCTGCTGCAAATTGTGAGGGAGGTGTGGAAAGCAGATGTTGATTCTCTCCTGCCTTAAGCATTAATAATTAGTCCTGACCTTAAGAAACCCGCTGAGGAAGGAGCTGCAGGTGGTGGCTTATGCAGACAGGCAGCGGCAGCTTGAGGCAGGTTTCCGAAAGTGGTATTTTATTCCAGAAAGTCGGTTTGACTTCTCAGGCTACCCTGAGTTAATCTGACATAAAAGACCACTTTAGAAAGAGACATGAAGGTGTGGCTTTTCAGCTCATTTTAGGGAACTTTCCTATGATAATTTGATACGACGGCAAGCTTTGTGAGCGCACTAAAATAAACAGAGAAGTGTTTTTGTCTAGGGAGTTTCATCTACCAGGTCTGCTGATACGTATGTTTGGAGCCAGAACTTCATCTCCGTTTTCCTCCTGAAGTACGACAGAACTGCATGTTTAAACACCAATGTGCTACCGAAAAATTACTGTTATGCCATAGAACTGGCATTCTGATTTTGAACTGTATAAAAAATAGGCTCATAGCGTGCACGTGCTCATAAACAGAGGCAGAATCTGATTTAATCGTCAGCCTTTTATTTCAAAGAGAGTGCGATACAAACAATATGTAGTCATTTGTGGTTGTGTTCAATGGGAGGTCATGTAAATAATGTCTTAGCATTTTTAATACGTTGTTTTAAGTCTTAATTAACACCGCATGATTTTAATTGCTGCCTTGTGGTATCATCAAAATATCATAGATATTTTAAGCAATGCGTATTTTTATGACACAGCGGTTAAATAGGAAACAAAAGATGAAAGAAGAGGCAATTTCATGTAAAGAAAGAATACGCCGTTAACCTTGTAATGTTGTGACAGCTACTCATCGTACAGCCTGTCTGTGGGAAGCTGGTTATTGCTGCTGGCTGGCTGGTCCGAAAGGCGTTGCTCGTGTCAAGGCTGAGGGTTTGGACTTGCACGGGGGCTCTGTACTGGTTTTGTCACTGACGTTCCCCTTCGTGCCACCGCTGCACTCAGCGGGGACAACCCACGAGTTCTGCCCTTTTTGTATCACCCCGGGTGAAGGTGAGGAAATGAAGATGGTTTGAAAGCACATTCCATGGAGCTACACGTCCCGGCCGCCCCCACGCTGCTGCGCCTTTGCCATCCGCACCTGGGGAAGGTGAACAGAAAGCGGGCGTCCGCTGCCTCCACACCCCGTCTCCTGGCGCTCACGCGACAAGAAGATGCTGCCGCCAAGAGACTGAACCCGTTCTCCAGCCAGAGCAAACAGGGTAGAGGTTCCAGTTCTCCGGTTCTCCAAGTTGTACAGACTTGTCTCCATGCACCAGTGGCAAATGGGAACATCGCTAGCTGTGCTTCTCCATAGCAGCCAACTCCTGATATTCCAAGGACACATCCCACTCCTGTATCGTTTCCAGCTTTCTTCAGATAGAGGGGAGGGAGCCATGCCCCTTAAAGCTACTCAGGAATGTACCTTTGTTGCTTATTTCCATAATCTTTCCCCCCTCTGGCAAACGATCTAAGGAAGAACTTGGCTGTTGGGAAGGGGTTGTTGGGGCCTGTCTGCTAAGACAGTCAAACAATTCACCGTGCACACACATGAGAAATACCTTCTCCTCCACACCCTGCATTATTAGCTAGTGACACTCACATTTGTGGTTTCTGCCCGTGACGCAGGTCAGCACGGAGAACAGACAGCGGAGCTTGACCATGCCCGGTGCACTCAGTTTTTGAGCCTTTTTGCTCTTCAGAGGCAACCGATTTCTCTCCTGAAGCTCTGTTTACATGGGAGCTGTAAACTCCGAACTCACACTGAAGTTTTCCTCCCTGGTCACAACTGATTGAGATGTTAATCACAGAAAACATCGTTAGCATTAGCTGCTAAGCTATGTTACTGTCAACTCCGCGCTTTTGTTCACGGCGCTTAGAGACCAGGAGCTTTTTTCCTTATGTCCTGCATCTGCTTTATGCTAGTCCACATTTTTTCCTGGAGCATCTCATAATTTTTAAGTTATGTCAGCTAGTAGCCATACCCTGCCCTTTCTGAATGGTTTGCTACGCTCTCGTTCACAAAGAACAACACAAAACATCCCCTGCTTATTGCCTTTTCATATTCCTCCACTCTTGGGTGGTCTCTGAAGCGAAGTGAAGAATTGAATGAGCCCTGAAGCATGAACTCCCTTTTCATTGCTTTTTCATTACAGAACATCCCTCTCTGTGGATAAAAGAGAGGACTTGTATTTCCAGGATTGGTAGCCAAGTTCCTTCTAGCACCGTTGTACTCACGGGACTGTAGACGTACATTCAGGGCTTCACGACACGGTTGCTGTCCCTGCAGGTGTGCTGTGTGTACAATGTAAGTAGAGACAGGAGACTGTAGTAGCTGGGACAAAAAGACACTGTGAAAGAGATGCTGACTTACTCGATCAAAACGCTGTCTTGAATAGCTCCATTTCAGAGCTAACAGTACAAAGCAGTATTAAAATGTAGCCCTGAGCAAGGAGCCTCCTACTTTGAATCACACCTAACCGTTTACTTAGACACGGAAGAAGGATAAAGACGCCCTTTGTGAGATAAAGAGTTTCTAGTGAAATATGACAAAAAGCATGAATAGAACAAAGGTAACAATGATGATTCTGGAAGTTGGCTTAGATTTTAGGAGTGATGAAAATCATCGGGAATGCAACAGAAAAAAAGCATGGGCAACGCCTCCTGCCTGGGCTATAAAGGGCTCCAGGCC
>VYZW01058309.1:0-18425 GCA_013401315.1 Balaeniceps rex | reverse complement strand
TTCGGAGCCACAACTGAAATGCCCAACACAGTGCCTTGATACCTGTTTCTGCCATTTCATGCAACGTGATCATTGAATAAGGAGGCTCCTGGTCACTGAAAGAGATATTACACAGGTCAAAATTTATGCACACTCATCAACATAATATACCAAATAAAATGATAATACACAGACAGAAAGTGAATCCAGTAAGTATTTAACAAAAGGAAGTTACATAGGCTGCATACTGCTAGTGCTGTTTTCAGATCTGAAATACAGATGTGATTTGAGCCTTTTTCTGGCTCAAAGTCAACATCTGCACATCTACAATAGCTGATAAATGAAATGGTGATCTAGATCTTCATGTCTAAAAGCTAAACATAATGCTTAGGCATAGTGCTATTCATTACCAGGGTTCCTTGGAGTACGTAACAAGAGACTACATGTCAGAGGTCATGAAGTGAACAAAGAGCAGCACACAAGGGACATTGTGTGCTTATCTGAGCAGGCAGCAGTGCCTGTTGAAAGTACCTAAAGCAAGATCTCAAAATCCTATTCAGCAATCATCTCCAGGTCCAGAAAAAGCTTATGCAGCAGCATGTCCTAAATGCTTTACTCAGTGCTATTGAGGCATTGTGAACTAACCCGACTTAGAATGATAAGTTCCATGAACCATTTCTATCACACACCTCCGAAATGAAACCATGCTAAATACAGATGAATTTTAGAAATTTCACACAGGTTAAACATGCAGATAATAAAGCTACCTACTTTGGAGGGATTAATTATAAAAGAGAAAAATCTCAGTTTTGACTGAAAATATGATTAAAAATACATGCTTTTCTTACCAAAAAATTAACACCCTTTTACATATTTACACAAGAAAATGCTGAAGTTTAAACACATTTTTATATTGCCATAACATTGGAAACAAATATTCCCCCCCATCTCTTTGCCTTTCTTCTGGAAACTAATCTCCCCAGCAGGAAAAAGCAGTGCAATGATGCAAGCAGAATTACCTCAAGAGAAAGGATGTAAAGACTCAAAGAAAGAAGAAAAAAAATACTATAAGTACAAGTACAGGCTATGATAAAAAAGGAGGAAGTTTTTATCAGCAAGATTTCTGATTATGTCATGAGTAGCAGGTGTTAGCAGTACTGGCACAGAGCAAAGGAGAGTTTCTGTCCCACTGATATGGCATTTTAACTATTTAATTTCCAAACATCCCCACCTTCCTCATTTGGAAACAAAACAGTCATTTTACTAATTTCTTAATTTGTAAAGCAGCACTTCATATAAACTCCAAAAATTGGTACTTATTCTACTGAGGCTAGGAAATTAAACTTAACTCCTTTCCTTCTAGAAAGGAGATATCTCTATATATGAGGAAAAAAGCAGTTGTCAGATATGTTTTAGGTCCAAACATTAAGATTTGATAAAACAAACAAAAAAACCCTAACAAGAAAACCCAAACAAACATTAAACAGGGAAAGCAACTGTTCATTGTAGATCTCAGTATAACAACTTAACTTACAATTCATCTCAATACAATTCATCAGTGTCCCCATGTATTAACTTTCAGTACAGAATTTGGAAAAAAATTGTCAGAAAAAGGGTTTTGCCTTCCATTCTTTAGACTGCTATCTTTCACTTTTTAAGGCTGCACTACCACACTGAAGCCTATATTTCCAACCTGCTGTTACTTACATGGTTTCATTTTAGTTTGACTTTACTCTTGCACATTTTTTGACATAAAGAGATTTGTCAGCTTCCCTCCCATTTCCTTCAGTTGTAGTGTTTTCAAAACTGAAAAATCAGGCTCTAGGAGGAACAGGTAATAATGGAACATACTTATTCCTACAGTCTCCCACTTACACTGAAAACAAAAATTTCCAGACATGGATTTTTTTTTTTTTCCCCGTAGTGAGCATTCCTATTAATCTAAAAACAGCTATCACTAGCTTCAAGTCTAGGAGAAAGACTCCTTAAGTTTTTTTCAGACTTATTTAGATAGTTTGCCTCATGAACAGACCCCTCCATCAGTCATAGCTGTAGATCTTTGTCTTATCTGTCTACTTTTAAAATGTAGGTGTGTTATAAAACCAGCTGCTTCTTAGCAACTGCCTTAATATGAAACAAGGGAAACCAGTGTACCAGTACAGCCCACTTTTGGGCTCCCCAGGATGAGAAAGGCATTGCTATAAGTGAGTACGTCTAGCAGAAGGCTACTGAGACAGTTAAGGGCTGGAGAACATGGCATACAAACAAAAGCTAAGAGAAATAGATTTGTTCACCCTTAAGGGGGGGTAGGGGAGAGGAGGGGAAATCTTGTTGCCGTCTGCAACTTTGTAACTGGAAAGAGCAGAGAGGACAGAGCCAGACTCTTCTCAGAGGAGCACAGCAACAGGACAAGAGGCAACAGCGGTGTGTTGGAACATGGGAAATTCCAACTTTTAAAAATATTTACTTATTTAAAGCATGGGGGTGGTCAAGCACTGGAACAGGGACCCAAAGAGGTGGAGAATCTCCATATTCTGAAGATGTTCAACACTTGACTGGATAAAACCCTGAGCCACCTGTTCCAGCTACACTTGGGTTTTAAGCAGGAGGTAGGAGCAGATGAACTTCTGGAGGTCCCTTCCAACCTATGTCATTATGTGAGTCTAAAAGTATTTCACTGGAGTCTGTATAAAAAAAAAAAATACAGTAGCTTCAGGGATTTGTCAGGACTCCAGGATCAGCGAAATGACTATGCTTATTGTCCCTCAGTAGCATAGGAAAGCGCTTACAAGATTACAAAACTGATTGGAAGACCCACAGGAACAGGATCAACTATGCACAAAAGTGTTGTGAAACAGCTTAAGGAGCTGAACTTAGGGGAAATGAGAAGGCATGCAAGATTAGGGAGAGACTTTCAAAAACATTTGCCATAATTTTAATTTAATTATTTGAAGACAGACCACAAAATAAAACCTGTTAAAAAACAACCCTCTTAGATTTAAATGTTCAGGAAAAAAATATGCCCTGGTATTTCCATTTAAAGCATTTTACAACAGGAAGGCAAACTCCTCCTCTGCAGGCACATTCCAGAGTAACAATGCAGGTGCACGAATCAAGGCTCACTTATCCTGAGCCTCATCCACCTTAAACCCCAGCTGTGAAGCTACAATAGTGTTTTTCCTTCTGTTTTGGCCTTTCCAATTCCTAGCCTGCACCTAACCCAAAAGGTGATGAACTAACTTAACCCATCATTTTTAATGTCCTTTTAAAGCTTTGTAGAAAGCAACACAAAACCAAAAAAAGGATGAATCCATAAATATCCCCCACACCCTAAATGGATGCTTTGAGCATGCAAGGAATGCAATACTGGGATCATGAGTTGAACAGCAACAACATGTGGTCTTTAAAAAGTAGTCAGACATAACTGGAAAAAAACTCAGTCTGTTTATACAAGCTAACAAAGATCAAAACTCTCAGTTTTGCTTAACCATTTCCAAAGAAATAAACGCAGCCTGAAAACATAAATCATGCACAACAACCAATTTTTAGGACAGAAGTTCCCAAACTCTGGAGTGTTCATTGCTTCCTAAACTGTATATCTACGCCAGGTAAGAAATACTGAGCACACTCCTCATCCCACCTGGGTGTAGGCCCATACAGGAACTGTGAGAAAACTCCTCAGCTCCTGGAAGAGTCTGTACCTGGGCACTCAGGAGCTACTTCTATTACCTAGGAAAGGTGCTCCTCTCCTAAGCCTCCAGATGGAAACACGCGGCTGCTTCAGGGAGGGTCAGGTGTAGATCGGTGAGAGGATGGAGTCACAGTTTGAGAGAAGACAAGAACATTTTCATTCATGTTGAATTATTCCTTGAGGAGGTACTTACTTATCTACTAACGTCCGAATTACAGCCAGTGTGTCAAGTACTAGCCCATCCACATTCTGTTTTTTCCTTCTTGGTTCATGAGGCCCTCGACCCCTCCTGGGTGGACGGACAGGGTCCCTTGGGTGGCTTCTTGCTTCAGGTACGTGTACTCTACTGTTCTCCGTTTGCCGACTGCGAGATTCTACGTTGTCTTCTGCTCCACTGTCATCGCGGCAAACACACGAGTTTCCCATATTGCTAGCCCCCAAGGCTCCCAGTAAGCAGGGAATGTGGTGCTCTAGAGTCAACAGTAAACCTTGAAAAAGGCTTCTGCTAGCATAGAACACAACCAAAGCAACTACAATCATCTAGAAAGTTTTAAGAGTAATGTTTGCGTGATCCTGAACTGTGATTTTTTTTGCATTATAAGTGTTGCTACCAGCTGGAATGAATGGGAAGTTGGAGACTTAGGTTCCAATATAATCGGTTATAATACACATTGGTCATCGAGAAGGTGGTCTGAAAAAGCAAACACAAAACAAGAGTCAGTGTTACTATTTCTAATGAATAACAGAAGAATTCCTATTTTAGTAAACAGAATCAGTCTTGGTGGATAAAGCAGCTAGGAAACACAAGGTTTGTACCTGAAGTCTATTGCAGGGAGGGGGAAAGGAAGGAAGAGGAGTAGGAGGAAGTTCACTGGGTAAGTAGTTCCCACCCACACACCATTCCTTTCTACACTACCTATTATTTCCCAGTTCTTCCATGGTTTCTGGATGCAGAGGAACAACTTTGTCCTTAAATCTAGCACGCTGCTACCTTTAAGTGGTAGGTATTAACAGTTTCATTTGTTCTTTACCCTTTAGAGGCATACTGCTCAAGCCACACAAGTAAAGGCTGCACATTTAAGGTTCTCATTTCACATCAGGAATATTCAGTGTTGCTTCTCTACAAAATTTCTCAACAAACAATAGATTTAACAGTGAACTCTGTGTTTAACCCATCTGCACATACACACATCTTTTTGGAATGTGCCTACATCAGCTGGATTCTCACCCAAAGAAACCTGAAATAAACAGGAATTACAGACACCATTTTGACGCCTACAAATCTAACTGGGATTTTGAAAGGGATGTTTTTTGTGCAGGTTGTATGCTTCTTCAGACCTAGCATCAACCCACTCTTCCCCTTTTTGGGATTCAAGACTGTTTCAGTCATTCTTTTGTTCTTGATTCAAATGGTTTGGATCAAATAAGGCCCACTAGTAACTGGGATTGTAGGGCACTCCCTCAGAATCACTGAACTGAGAATGCCTGAAAGAGCAAAAGGATTCAAAACCCTGCCTCATTACAAGTTATTTTTTAAGCCACAAGGTATATTTCTATAGAACATTATGTAAAGTCTCAGCTAAAATAAAGGCCTTCAAAAGACATCATTTCACTTCTTCAAGCATGCCAGAATAAGTAACTTTTAAGACTAAAAGTTATTGTTTTAAGAATCAAGCTTAACATTTAAGCTAGAAATTATGGTGAATATCCTGTAACAGCTTACTACTATTCTACAATTATTAAACAATCTATTTAACAGCAGACATGTAGCACCACAGAATTAAAAGAAAGTCAAAGACAGTTGCCACCTTTCAAATATGAAAGGGTCCCTACCATCGGAGCCAACTGGCAACTGTGCAATTGCTGGCTGCCAATTGGGACAAGATCATAACAACGCTATTTGGGAAGCCAGACACTGGTCATATGAGCAAGTCTCTGGATGTACAGCTATCACTGGAAAAGCACTGCACACAAGCTCTCACAAACACTTCTGTAGGTTTGAAGTACCTTATTTTTTTTAGCATGGTGANTGGGGGGGGGGGGGGGCGGGGAATCCCTCAAGGGATATTAATTGCAAAAAAATTACAAGATCTTGACTTCCAGTTCAAGAAATTCCTAAACCACAGACCATTGAAAGGGTTTCAGCATCACAACATGCTTCCCTTGTTCTCTAAGCAGTTTGACCACAATAAGAGGTGGGACACTAGGCCCAGGAGTCCTTCTATCTGAGCCGATACAGCTGTTAGTCAAGCAAGTAAAAAGTAGATGTGAGGGTGCCAATACAGATTCCATGGATCTTAAACAGAATTGTGTGAGATCACAACTGGTTCAAATGACTTTAAAAGGTTGGGAGGTTTTTGGTTGGTTGTTTTTTGTTTTTTAAAGAAGAGCTACTTATGTGCAATGCAAAACATGTCTTCCAGAGGAAAAAAATACACATATATTTATGAATCCAGGTAATTCAAGGCTATTTTAGTATCTTATGTTACTAAAAATGTAAAACTGCATTGTTAGTGTGTTACAGATTTAGAATCTGAATTTAGTTAAGCTGGTCTGTAACTTAAGAAAACATTAACACAGTGAATCTACCCTGTCATCAAAATGAGTATGGAAAAGGTGTATTTTAGGGATTAGCAATGAGTAAGAACCTACCTAAGGAAACAAAAACAGATGTAAGTCAAGATTAAAACTGATTATTGAAAGCTAGGTTTTTCTGTTTGACAGCTTAAAGCATGATTAAAAACAAGTGATTATGATCAACTTACCCTTAAGTATGTTTGGTTCAGGAACAGTTGGGCTTGCTCACAAAGAGCTGTAACAGAAGTGGACTGTATTTCTTCAGGGCACAGACGCAGTTGTATCCAGAAAAGCAGCACTCTAAGTCTTTATCGTGGGCAGTGAGTCATTACAGTTGACTCTGCTTTCACTTTTAGGAACTATGCTGAAGAGTCCCTGAAGACAGAGGGAAAAGAAAGAACAATTCACTTGGAAACTGCCTCTAAGGTAGACGTATGCCCCTTCCTCCCTACACCCACCATGACATCAATTCATGCTGTTATTTTCAGCCACGTTCAGCCTTTATGGGGGAAGTTCTCTCAAGGCTTCAAAAACCAGTTTGCCACCTACTAGCTTTAGGACTAGACACAGCTATAAAAAACCCAATCTGTTTTTACAGCCTTGGTATTCCAGACACCATACCAAGTACAGAGCAGTGACTGACTCCTCCCCTCAAATTACTGCTTACAGGAGGAAGAAGGGAAGTAATACCTGCTCCAGATCACCCTTCAGTAGAGTAGGGACAGCAGAAAATAAAAGCAAGTACATTATAAAAGTTGATTAGATAAAGGGAAAAGAGAAATGACAGGATAAAATCCCCTCACTTAGTAAAGAGCTGAGTTTGACAGCATTCACTTGGCTGTTGCTTACCATCACAAGGAGTTCATTGTCAAGCCTCAAACAAACTGAAAGGCTGAATAACTAGGAACATAAGGTAGAAGAGGAGATTGCTACAGATCGACCTCACAAACCAGCTTGTCTGGACAGAGTACGAATGCATGAAGAGAGGTTCTAAAATGCAAAGGAAAAGCTTTTTAAGAAAAACCTTTTAAAACAGTGATGCACTAGATTGCATTTGAGCTGGCATATTTTTTTAAGGACAGCTTTACAACATTATAATGAACTGCAACTGTAGCATTAGGCTGCTGGTGGCCATCCCAACTCCCTCACTCTCACTGCTGAAGTAAAGAGGACAGATGCATCAAACTTCAGTTCAGGTCAACTGCAGGATGGAACAGAGAAATACAGTAGAGAAGGGAGATGCAAGTGATGAGAGCAATCAGTTCTGCTTCTGTCCAAAGTTAGAGACCTCAGCGACACAACCAACACACAAAACCAAAAGCATTTTGCACATCATGAAGGATGAAATATATTATTGTTTCAGTAAGAGGTAGCAATCTCTGCACACAGAGATGGAAAGAAATTTTAAAATTTGACTTCAAGCCTAATTTTTGCTCTCAACAAAACCTGGACACAATAATATGGATTTTTAATTCCAAAAATACTTAACAGTCTACTTGCAAATATTGCAGGAATAAAAGACAAATAGCTTTTTTTTTTTTTTAAAGACTTTGTCTAAAAAGAAAAAAAATTCAAGGAGCAAAACAAGAATATCACAACAGCAGTATCAAGATAAGCCAAGAAAAGCCTCTTGTCCTACCTGGCAGCAGATACTTAAAGCCAGGCATAACAGCAAGCATACAATAACAAACAAATAGGCTCTCTCCTAGTCTGCTCACCCACCAGTCAATAGCTCAGTCTCCTGAGACAAAGGCCACATGTTTGTTTTGCTGTTAAAACACAGCTAAGGAAGAAAACTAATCTTCCATAATCCATTTAAATTCTTTTTCAGTAGTTACACAGCCAAGAGTCTCTGCAACTGCTTTTAAAATTTAGCAGTGTTCCATTATAATGTTGTGACCAATATTGACCGAAGTGTGCTAGTTTTCTTAACAGTTATGCTATTGGAGAATTTAGTGTGGTTTGTAGCTTTTACCTTTCATGTTTTAATATCACATCAAAACACTCCAACTCAAATATGTTACGAGCTAACAGCTAAGATACACCTAAGCACCAGCACAAGAGTAAGAACAAGTTTCCCTGGAAGGCCACTGGAACAGAAACCTATTGACTCCAGTCAGGGCTACAATGACATCGTGCAAATACCATTTTCTTAAACAATTAGTGCAAGTCAAAGTAGATCTGAAAGTCTTCAGATGAAGCAACTTTGCGTGAAAATACCAGCAAGAGCTAAGCTACAGGATAGAAAGAAAACAGATTCTCCATGTTAAAAGCTGTCACCGCTTTCCCCACGATTAGCTCGATTTTGTGTCATTCAGATACAACGCAGTGCTAGAAAACCCCATCCCATCAGTTTTGCATTTGCCTGAGGAATTCTTTGGCAAATTTAGAAAGTGATACTAAGACTATGAAAGCTGCTCACAACAGCAGCCAAACTTATAAAAGTGATAACACTTTTATTTTACTTTGAAATGGTATTTTAATAAAAGCTTGATCCCACATTTTTAAGTGCAAGAAATGGTAAAGGCAGTAGCCAGTACCTGCTTTTCAACAGGCAGGGTCATCCATTCACCTGAATTCTGACCATCAGATGTTACTTTGGGATGCAGGACTATGAAGCTGCCAAACATTTGATCAAAATGTAAGTTTTTATTCTATAAGAAGTATCTGGTACCAATACCTCTCTCTCTGAACAGATACTGCAGGAACAGCATAGAATGCCAGTGTCCAACACCTCCTCCTTCACACCAGAGAGCACCTGCAGAACACCCACTGAACAGCCACCCCAGCACATTTTCCCCTAACCAAAGCACCAGGCTCAGACGCCATTTGAGCTGGACACACCTCCCCTGCACAGGAGAAAAGCAGCTGCTGGGGCACTGCCGGAGCCCTGCCAGCAGCAGCCTCCCATGCCCCTGCACACCTCCACCAGCCATTAGGACCCTGCTACAGCAAAGCGGCTGCTCTCCTGGCAGGCTCAAGGACATGCACGGATGCATGAAGGAGTTACAAGCTGCATAGACTGACCAACCTGCCACAGCTGGAAGTCCAAGGCAGGGGGGGAGGGGAATAATCATCAGCCACTGAAACAAAATGTTATTTAAGGGGATTTGCACCTGCCTGGTAGCACAGAAGCCCAGCCTACTCAAGAGATGCCTCCTCTCGATCACCCAACAGAGCACGCCAATGGAGAAGTTAGCTCTAAAGTCACATTACACTCATTTTCTCTGCAATATGCAGCCCAAGAGTTGGCGATTCACCTTCTCAAATATTCAGTTACAGCCAACCATAATAGTGCCTTATGACGGAAAATGCCTCTCCTTTCCATGAAATGCAGTGCATTGCCAAACAAACAAGAAACCTCACACACTTAAATGAGTAGAGGGCTTCAGCTACTAGAACCACTTTTTCAGCTTCTGCCACTGTTACAAGAGTAAGACCATCGATTTCTCCTCTCACGAGCAGAATAACACAGGAGCTCAGTCAGCAAGCCACGCACTAAAGTCAACAGCTTTTCAAATGCAAAACTATGAGAGTTTTGGGCAGCAGTTTCCTATTAAGGAGATAAAATAATTAGAAATATTTCCTCACCATTTCTTTCCCAAAGAAATGATGCTCCTAAAAAGGAAGAGATGGAAATCCTTATGATGCCAGTCAGATGAAAAGTTCAAACTACCACGAGAAGGAAAGACAGCTGTGAATCGCTGCAAGACAATCAACTTCAATAGAGGAGTAAGAGGGGGAAGAGGCCTTGTTTACAACTACAAGCTTTTATAACATGGAGAGAATATCATCTTTGAAATTATCTGAGTAGGTGATGAAAACCAAGAATTTCCAGTAAATTAAATACTATTATAATGTGAAATTGGGACTTTTTCAGGAGATTGCATTAAGATCTGAGGTCAACCTCTCAACTGTAAGACCTGTGCAACTGAAGAAAAAGAGCTACTTGGCATCCAGTGTGGCTACCACGCAGTGCAAGCAAGAAGCGGACCGCAGGACCGCAGGAGGAGAGAGTGAATGCCATGCCGGTTCTTTCGCACGTAGCAACCAAACATCATATTGTGTAATCTGAAGCAAACCCCTAATTCAATTCTATTTTCTTTAAAAATATCCCAGAGGGTTAAGACTAGTGTCAAAACTCAATGGGAAAACAGCGTTTACTGGCATGCAGTGTGTCACCATCCACAGGACAAAGCCATTGCCACAGTCATTTGCTTTCTTGCTGTAGTAAGAGCACTCTAAGCTGAAAGCAGACTGACCTTGAGTGTGCCTGTTTCACAGAGACTGATCACCTCTCAAAAACTTTCTAGCTTCTGCAGAAGTGCTTGTCAGTGAAAACCCCCAAGGTTGTGCAGGGCTTATGCAAAAAAATTGGGCTTTAACCCTGCAGTCTTCTCTAGGTAATTCTAGCTTTGTCAGAAACACAGAGTAGTTGAAGGATCTGATCTCTTGTTCGACTTGATGTGATAATAGTCAAAGGTGGAAGAAGCAGCAGAAAGAAGCACATACTAACTACCACCACAGTAGTTTCTTTTTCTGTAGACTCACTATGAAAGTCAGATTTTGTAGTCACCTGTACATTAGACTACTTTGTCTTTTTACTTCCCTTAAATCTGTTTAAGCTGGTACAGGAACACTAAGATTGCAACATGCAAGTGAACTTCACTGTCTCACTTAAACTAGCGTATCCAAAGTAGGCCTGGTAGAGAGACTCCTGCCCTGCCCTGCCCAGGTTTTCCTTTACCTCTCGATAAGGAGACACCACTGCCCAGGGCTCCTCAAGCAGAGAATGTTCTGCTACAGCTCTTTCTGAAAGAGAAACTGAAGCATTTACCACCTCCTAGCTTCCTCCGTCTCAGAGGTCATAATGTCTCATCTCACAATCATTTAGGAGGAACTGTCCTTTGTACCACAGCCTTCAGAAAAATCTCAGCTTTGCTTTAATGCTTTGAATGTCTTAAACCACTCATTCAACGCCGGTATCAATCATGCAGAACATGACCTCCTGGTTCCCTTCTCCCCAAACTGTAGATGGGTCATTACATTTCTTTTTAGAGGCAAAGCTATGCTTTGAGGCAGATGAACACACATCCAAGATAATGATCTTTTAAAAAAAAAAATATAGTGGTATCTGACAGCTCTGGGGAAGTTGAACAAGACTTGCCTCCAGCAAGCTGATGTGGCAGAGCTGTACAAGCTCAGCAGTTGCCCAGAGTATAATGCACTGCTTCAGAAGTGGCAGGAAGATAAGGATAATGCCCTGCAGATGGCAGGGAACACTAATCCTACAAACTGAAGGGATACAAGCACATGAAATAAAATTGATTAGCTATACCATGTTAAGTTTTGGCACAGACATTCATTTGGAGGCTTATAAATAAATCCTTCAATTAATTCAAGTTAATCTTCCTTGCTGCCCTGAAAGTTACAGACATTATCAACAACATTATCAACAATAAATGAATTTTTTTAAAATTTTGAATCCTGGTATCATGAACGTTTTTGTCAAAATTTAGCAAACAAACCAACCCACCACAAAATACCAAATAAAAAACACCCCAAGAAATTCCAGAACAGACAGTGCTGGGAGGAAAGTGTGGACTCTGTGTACCAAGCAGAGGTGCAGAATTGCAAGAGAAACAACACAAAAATACCAATGCATTTTTAAGCTTTTTCTAGTAAATTTAATAATAGTCCATTTCAGAAAGGATAAGGCTTTACCTATATTACTATCCAGAAACCAATGAAAGAGTTCTCTTGAATTACAGGGAGATCAACTCACTGTAGTAAGCTGCAATAATACATACTTAGTTTAATGCACCCGATACATTAACAAAAGATAAACTACAGAAGCATTTTGAGGTACAAAACAAGAGACTGAGCAGCTCAGTCACACGGTGCAGTCCTGCCATGGGAACTAGATCTAGGACTAGCACAGAGGCATCTGAGTAATCATACCGTAGGCTATGGAAAGATGCTACAAGCAGGGACTGCTGGAAGCAGGGGCAGATTCTTGTCAGCAAACCACTGCATTTGTGTAACAGACGAAATGGTGAAACCCCAGAGCTGTGCTGTTTCTTGTCTGTAAACTAATCTTAGTGCTTTTGTTTCTCCTAAGTCAGAGCTGGGGCTTGTTTTCAAAGCAACGTTAGGTACAGAACTACTCTGTAGAAGGCAGAACAGTCTCCTGCTGTAGACCACAGAACTGAGCCCAGCTAGATGGCATGACTAAGCTATTATGAACGCATAAAATACACTGACAACAGTTTTGGATGTGTGAAAGATTTTGATAACATTGCTGAAAAATTCAGCGATGCCTCAGTTGGAAGCTTGCATTGTCAGCTGTCTTGACAACTGCCTTGGAGAACCTAGCACAGAACAGACAATGTCTAGACCCTCCTATTCTCAGCCTCACCAAATTTGTCACTTTATGACACTGGTTATCATCTCAAACACGAAAAACCAAACAGCACAGCAGGAAACAGGCCGAAGAAGCTTCCACTTCTGTTAATTCAAGTAGCATTGGAGGATGGCCTGACCTTTTGGTGCCAGTAGCTGAGAGCCAGGTTTATGACCTTCCTTGCCAACCATGGAAGCCAGCAGCTCTTTCTTTGCTAGCCTAAGTTCAGGACTCCACTGGCAGAGCAGGAGACATCCTTCTGATTCTCTTTCCTCCTGTAAGTGGCTACAGCAACAGCTGCTCAAAAGACTGCCATCTGAGTCAAATGTAACAAGTAGGTCACTAGGTTAGCTAAACCTGCCTCAGAAGCACTCACGGGAAGCACAGTGCCTGATATGGGGCTTCCAGAACTGAAGTCTACAGAACTTGATGCACAGCTCCGGGCAGGTCACTGGAACCCCTTATCTCACCAATTAAAAAGAAAAACAAAAACCACAAGAACCCAGCTTCATTTCTCCCCATTTGTCTCTTCAGGTTCTGCCTTGAGCACCTTTTCTCTCTACCCCACTACAAGTCTACCATGAAAGCACACTGCAGGACAGATCCTGATGTTGAGTAGGTGACCGTGTGTAACACAAGCACTTCTGTCAGCAGCAGAACCAGGGACTCCAGGTCTCACAGGTATCCTGCTCCTACCACTGAGCTGTAGTATTTTTTTTTTCATAGTGTTTTAAGGCCTCAGCCTGTATGAAGAAACTCAGAGGAAGTTGGTGAAGGGGTTTTGGAGCTCCCGTAGCTGAGAAGAGGAAGGGGACTGACTGCCCAAGAGACGACTCAGACAAGAGCACGCAGGTTAGGAAGTGGGCTGAAGACAAGCATGTGTGTGTTTCACAAGACAGTCTAAAAATGGTTTAAACAAAAGTGCATATGCATTTTAGTTTGTTATGGCTGCACATCAAAAAAGGCAGAAAGCTCAAAAACAATTTAAGAAGCTCTCAGAAACCCGTAATGATATTAGGAACACAAAGTCACAGTCATCTGGGGCTTCTCCTAAATAACTTCATAAGGAATGCCAGGAAAATTAAGATTAAACTGTTTTAATAATTATATTTAGATACCATTTCACCAAATGTACCAGAGGGGTAAAGCTCTAAAGAGAAAAAACCTCACCTGTTGTNTTTTTTTTAAATCTTTCACTCCAGGAGTGATACATTGACCAGAGTTTGAGTGTAAACACACACATCATTCTTCATTCACCATGAAGTGAAGGTTTCTAAAAGCAGTGAAGAACTCTAAGTTTTCTCCATGCCATCAGACAGCCTTGCTTTTAGAAAAAAGAGCATCAGCGTATCTGCTGGATTTTCTTTTTCAATATCACTTTCTAGCACATCCCACCGTCTACAGGAAGGTAGAAGATACACACAAATGGCACAACCTTCTGGCATGTAGTTCACCGACTGTCCTCTAGCGTATGATTCAAGCTATATTAATATCAGCTTGTGCACATGCACTGAAGCAAGCAATCCAAAAAGCCACACCAATACTTCAAATCAAGATGTCCTCAACTCTGGTCCTTCTCATGTCCAGCAAAACACTCAGATATTCAGAAGCTTAAAGCAAAAGTGAAGCACTTCCTATAGCAAAAAAGCCTTAGCAAGGGAAAAAAATAACTACAGTTGCAAGTGTTTTGCATGCTTAGAAACCACTACTTCTCCAAGGAAAAGGATGGATTTCTTGCCACTGATCACGGCAACTCGCTGAACCCCCGTTAATAAACATACATTAATAAGTGACAAGCACTACCTCAGCCCAGACTTTAAGCCAGCAAGTATCCCTACCAAATGGGCAAAAACCTACCAAATACCCAACTCTGCCATGGGAACTTTGTGTAAACAACTAAAGCACAAGTTTGGCCACAATAGTGCTAGATGACGGTACCAGATCATTACAAGCACAGCTGAAGAGAGATCACAATGCATTGGTCCAGTCACACAACCTTGAGTCACGCATGAACATTTGACTTATATTAGACCTCAGTGACATGATGAGGAATAGAAAAGGCAATAAAGATCATGCTGGCACAGCCGCTGCCATACCAACTTTACAGTCACTGCATACAAACCAGGAAGGGAAAACAGAATATATTGTCAGGACACAAGGAAATGCAAAGCACAAAATGACACAACGCAATTCTGATGAGATACTTGAAAGACAATGAATCCCAGCACAGCACTTCTGCCTGCACTACTTAAAAGCAAGGAATAAATTCAAAGTCTACTGAGCAATCACAAACTCAGGAGAGAAAAAAAAAAAAAACCAAACCAAACAGTTTAAAATGCTGAACACAACATATTGACAACGGAGCAGAACAGGACAAACTTCATCACATTAGCCTGACTTCAATTTACTACAAGGTGATAGCATTTTAACTTGCTGCCTCTGTGTCTAGAGGGAAAGCTAACAGTGCACATGACGAGCTCTGCTCCATTTTGTGAGGATACCACCACATTATCTAAGTGATTTAAAGAGACCAATAGGAGACATTTCAAAATAAAATACATTATCAGCTAGGGGAGATATTGATGTGAAAGGAAATTTGAACAAAGAAACCTAAAGAGTAACAGGCCACTAAGCATTCCATGACAAATCGCCACCTTCATCACTAACTTACTGCTTAGGTTACTAAATATCTCCCTTTTATTCCTTAATTTTAACAAACAAGCAAAAAGCTTGAGTGAAATGGACTTTTATATCACCCGACAAGCAGAGTATGAGAGATGTCCTACTTCATAGGAGGGAACCAAAATGCTGTAAGTAATCTATTTCAGCCCATCTATGAGGCTCACAGCAAATGAAACATGCTCAGAGCCAAGACCTCCGGTGTGAAAATACTGAAAACATACCAAGGAATACTGCTGAGAAGTTGTGCAGAAAACCATCATACCCCTTCTAAGAGGAAAAAAATGAGCATTTAGAAAAGCACAGAGCAAGATAACAGTGAGATTGAGGGAGTCACTGAGTGATCACCAAATTACAAGACCAGAGAGTAGGATACCAGAGTGGCTAACATGAAGCATTGCAGTTGAACTCCATATGCAGGAGGTTGAAGGTAAACAAAAAGGAAAATGAAAGACTTCAAGGAAACCAATAACCCCACCTACCCAGAGGCACACACTGACATCACAGCTGAAGATAAGGGAGGCACATGGACTAGCTGAATTGGATGTATTAGCAATCTAAGATTAGGTAAATAACCAAGACTAAGCTAACAAACAATCAGCAATAGCAAGAGTAATGACAAGAGTTGTGCACTATGCATAACACTGCATTAGAGTATCCTGGAGAAGTTTCCTACACAAGTGATGGACAGTGGATGCTGAAAACTTTTAGAATTAGCAGGAACCTCAAGAGAGCGTTCGGATGAAAAGGAGAGAGACAAGGAGAAGCAATCATGCAACTACAGTTGTACTTCATGCATCTGAAGAAGAACACACCAGGAAAAATACACAACCTATTCAGCTAGACTTACAAATGAGAACAAATAGCAGAGATTGGGGCACAACACCATAACAGTAATATCCTAAAGGAAGAGACACAGGAATGGGTGCCAGCAGGAGAAAGGACCTCTTTTGCTGAGCGGGCTTCTGCAGAGGAGAACAGAGACATACGCAAAAGCACTTGCAGAAGAATGGGCCAGATTTAGATGAGAGCAAAGAACAGATCAATTATTTGCATATGGATAAATGCAAAAGAAAAATACATTTAACAGCATCCTAGACTCTTAAAAATATAAAAGTTTTGAGAATGAAGGGTCCTCCAGAAATCCACAGCCAAATACAGGAGTCCAAGAGGAGACAAGATGCGAGGGAATATTTCAGATGGCTCGTAGGTGATGAGAACTGTTAAGAGATTTGTATAGTTTAGCAGGGAAATAGTAAAGGTTTAAATATTGAGAAGTAAACAGGGGAAGAGTCACAGTACACAAACGTATGTAGGTCTCCACATGACAATAACCTCATAGCACTGATGGATGTACAGAAAATTATGTGTAAAGCGGAAGAACTGAAGACCAGCATGACGAAAAAAAAATGACCAAAACAAATAAATGCATTCACTGCAAGACAGAGGACAAAAAATTGAAAACCTGAGGCAAAGCTAGTGCTAAGTGGAAAAAAAAAAAACAAAACTCTTGCTTATGTTGAAGAAAACAAATACTGACACAGACATAAAAGGAAAAAAAAACACCAAACACATCAGCATTCAGAAGACAATGCAGTATGTAGAAGGCTGAATAACTTTAGAAGAAAAAAGGCAGCTCTTACGTCCATACTTCCCCATGAACTAAAGTTCCACCATGTGAGAAACACTGATAAATGCAGGCTGAGCAGCAAAATGAACTCTGGGCTTGGGGTGGATACTGAGAGATTCAGAGCAAGATTTTGCAATAACAAAACAGAAAATGAAAACCAAGAAGACTACAGTCATTCTCAGGACCTACATTAAGATCCTACCCAGAAGGGATACTGTACCTACTACTGCACAACAGAAGACAAGAAATAGCATTATTAAAAAAAAAAAGGAGGGGGGGAAATGAAGGTATGCAAGATAGAAACAGCGATCAGGACAGAATCACAGGGCTTAAAAGAGAAATGTGTGCTTGATATCAGCATAATACAAGCAGTGAAGAGACCTGCTTTATAGGCACTGAACTAAGAGAGCAAAGCAGTATTGTGGCGTTATCTGACTACTAGGAAAGGTGCCACTGCCTAATGTGTTGTCCAAGCATGCAAAACAAAAGATCTATATATGCAATTACATTTGCTACTCACTCCACATCTTCATATTTTCTCTGCAAAAGAGAGAAAACTTGCTCTGCAAAAATATTTTTACATTGACAGTAGTAAATAGTTCTCAGGCTGCTGACTTTTTACATTAACATAAAAATATTCAAGGGCTCAACAAAATTCTTCTGAGTGTTTCTGAGCTCCCACAAAGTCCCAGAGCAGCATGTAATTTTGTCCCCAGCACACTAAAACCCAACCCGCACCAAACCGCTGTAGCAAAGCCCTTGTTTTGCAAGTCATACAAGTACCAGGAAGATCTCCCAGCACCGAGAGGCGCCGTTAAAAAGCTGTAACACCTCACCGCGCCGAACAGCAGCAGACTTGGGGTGCCCCATTCCAGCAAACCCCCGTTTCATTCAAGTTTCGCCGCTTTCTTTTACGGGCACCTAATTTTACACCCGAGCCCAGCTCTTGCCAGCTCTGGGGCCTCCATGCGCAGCACTAGGAGCACCCAGCGTGCCAGCAGCCCGGCTGGGCACAAGGCAAGCAAGTCTAGACCGCGGTCACCCGCCCTTTTTCGCTGGCTGCCTGCCCCGGGGGGTGCGGGTGACCCCGGCGAGGCAGCGCGTTCCCCCAAAAGCCAGGGCAGCACCTGCATAAAGAAGCAGCGCCCACGGGAACGCGGGCCGCTACCTCAGGCCAGCGGGGCTGCGCCGGCCCGGCCCCCGGCCCCGCACCCGGGCGCCCTCCCAGCCCTCACCCCAACAGGAACCCTTCCCCGGCAGCACGCGTGGCTCCCGGGGAAGCGGAGGGTAGGGTGGGGGCGGGCACCGCGCCTTCCCCTCGTTGACCCAAGGCCGGCCTCAGCAGGCCCCCGGGCCCGCCGCCACCAGAGCCCAGTCCGGCGCTGCCCCTTCCCCTCAGCGCCAGCCCAGCGCCAGCCCAGTGCCCGCCCCGCCCCACTCCACCTCAGCCCCGCGACGCCCGCCCG
>VYZW01058308.1:8702-19865 GCA_013401315.1 Balaeniceps rex | reverse complement strand
CGGGGGCAGCGACCACGTCCGGGCTGGCGGCGGGGCCTGGCGCTTCCCCCGCCTGGGGTCCGCTGTGGGCCGGGGCCGTGGTGGGGTGTCCCCCCCCGCCCTGCGCAGGCCCCGGGCTGCGGGCGCGTTCCCCGGTCCGGGGGGCAGAGCCCTGCCGGTGCTGCCGTCTCCCCGCGAACGGGGTTGCCCTGCTGGGGGCGGTGGCCCGGGGCTCGCCGCGCCCCTCAGGCCTGCCTCCCTTCTGCCCGCCCGGGGGCACCGGCGGCAGCTGCGGGCAGGGCCCCGGGGGTCCGCGGGAGGAGAGGTGCCTGCCCCCGGGGGCCCGGGAGGCTCTGTGGGCTCTCTGCCCTTGCTTGTCCCTGGGGCTGGGAGCCCGGCACAGGCTTTCACCCGAGACACACCCCGCGATGCCTGTCTGCACCTGAGAGCAGCGGCATCTCGTGTCTTTCCGTGGGTTGGGGCCGGCTTAGCTCTGTCGGGCTCTCTTTTACAGTGGTTGTGTTTAAGGACTTTAGTTTCTCTCTTAAATGACCCTAAATGGTCTTCTGTGCTACAAACCTAGTTCAGCGTTCTGGTAGAAGCAGAGCGCTTCAGCTCGGCAGCAATGCCATGCAAGCAGCTGTGTCCTGTCCTGTGTGCAGGGGATCTCTGCGAAGCCCCAGCCTCGGGGGGTGCTTATGGGGGTCGCTTTGCTTTGGGTCCTTGCTCCCCCTTACTATTGGCATCCTGACGGGGTAGGTGATGGTGACGTAGACCGACAAGCAGTGCAGAGGATTAGCAGTCCTGAACCTTAGCTCTGCTAACAGTGGCAAATTGCTTCAGCTCTTGTTGTTTCAGAATCAAATTACGCTTTGGAAGCAGAAGACTCTGGTTTTCCAGTGGTGATCTCCTCAGTGCTCAGTTTCTCTAGTCCTGGTCAGTCAGAGATGTTTTGGTAGCCCAAGTGCCTGCGACGCCTTCAGTGTATTTCCCTTGGCAGGAGCCTTGCGGAGCAGGACTGTGCTGTGCAGCTCACGCTGAAGAGGGTGAATTGAGGCCTGGAGGGTTCACACAAAGGGGTTGTGGTTAGAGCAGAGAGTTTAATGAAGGCTCCAGAGGCCTTGGCCTCCCTTAACCTCTCCTTTCATCCCAGGGGAGAGCAGCAGAAAAGCTCTTGGACTTCTTGTCCATCAAGTCATGTAACTTCTCTCTCTACAGATTTTTTTTTTAAAGTGACAAGAGGTTGAAGCAAACTGCTCACAGCCTCCCAGAATGGCAGACCAGAAGCGCCTTGCCTACTCCATCATCCAGTTTCTACATGACCAGCTACAGAATGGGGGGCTCTCTCCAGATGCTCAGGAGAGTTTGGAAGGTATGTGCTTGTATGCGCTTCCCCGTTCACCCATCTAGGTCTGTCAGCCCAACGCTTTGGGAAATTTTGGATACTGTTACTCTCCTCTGCCTCTTACTTGGCTGGGCTGTTCCTAACATCAAACCTGGCTCAAGATTTGGAATGAATTTTTGTTCTTGGGGAGGTATCCAGGGCGTTAGGGATGCTGACTGCTTATCTGATTTCTTGGTATCTCTTTTAAAAGCAGATTAGCTTGAGGAAGGGATATACCTGGGATCAAAAGCCTCCCTGACCCTGGGTTTGCTACTTAAAAGTTTTATCTTAAATGAGGTGGAGTCAGGAAGCTCAGAGTGTAAAACGAGAACTTTGTGGCTGTATGGAAGGGTTTTATACTTGCCGAGTGCTTCTGCCGTTCTGCTATCGAAATGCTTTTCCACAGCACACCCTGGAATATTTATACAGGCTTTTTCAGAGGGCTTCACTGGTAACGAGAGCACACTGATCTTAAAAGATCCACTTAAGGAGCTTACGCTTTAGTCTTTGGCCTGTACATTTGTCCCACTGAAAGAGAGTGCAGGCACGTCTGCGGAGTGGTGGGTACATTCCTGGGCGGGGCAGGAGGAGTGTGTTGGGTGGGAGGAGGGGTTTATTCCTGCTGCTTTTGGGCTGTAAAATATGGCCTGAGAGCTTTGTAAAACTGTGCTCTGCTACGTTGCTGGGGTTCCCCTCTGCGCTGGGAACAGCTTCCTGACCAGGTGCCTGATGAGGGAGGAGGTGGGTGCAGCCGCAGCCCCTGCAGGACCCGTTGTCTGGTGTCCGTGCACCTCTGCGTGGCCACAGCGCTTCACAGAGCAGCCACCCTCTGGCAAGTGACTGCTTTGTGAAATGTGCAGAGATCTCCTTGCTCTTTGCCACCCACAGCTGTGGGAATGGTAGTAAAGCCCCAGTTTGATTAACTTCTACCCCCAGCACCTGCTCTGGAGTCACCTGAGGGGATGGGAGTTGTGACCGACTTCATCTCTAGAGCTGAGGTTTGTCTAGCTCTGAGGTTTTGGCAAAATTTGAGGTTATGGCCTAAATATCAAGTCTGGTATGTAGAATTGTGTGGTTTAGGGTGGTTTTTTTTGTTCCTGGTATGTTCCACAGTAAGAAATTCAGGTGCTATGGGAGGAGGCTAAGTATTTAGATGGAATGGGGAAAGCTAATTACCTGACTCTTCCTCTCCAGTGGCCATCCAGTGCCTGGAGACAGCATTTGGGGTCTCAATGGAAGACCAAGGCCTAGCTGTGTCCCAGACTCTTCCCGAAATATTTGAAGCTGCTGCAGGAAAGGTGAGCGAGTGCCCTAAAATATGTGCTGAGTTTCAATTTAAGCAGCCAAAGCAATGAGCTCTGCTTGATTTCTGTGGCGATGCTGCCCCCTCGGAGGTGTGTAGGAGTGAAATGTTTCGGGCTTCACAAGCCAGCGCTTGGGAAGGGGGAGGTGTAGTACATCTCGGTGGGAGTCCTTATCGCAGTGCAGCATTCTCCCTTTCCTTGTAAGGATCCTGAACACATCAGAACAAATTCGGAGCCCATCACCCCCTCTGAAGATGACATAGCTGAAGCTGAAAGACTCAAGACTGAAGGTAACCTCCTCTGGAGCTGGTGTATAATGAGGTCTAGATGGTAATGGGGAGGGAGGCTTAATTCACTCAGCACCTGGGGAATGCTTGGAATAGGGGAAAAAAGCAAATCGGATCAACCCTTCCATTTCTGCTTGTTTCTCTGCTTGCGCTCCAGGAGCGTGTGTAGGTTGGCATAATTTAGCTGCCACGGAGCCTAGATAGACGGCTGGGTCAGCATTTTCTTTTGCATCCTAAGAAGGCTGCGCTGTGTAGAACAGGGCGTCTTTCCTGTTGAGCTCTCCTCTGCGTGTTGCCTTTTGTCTGCCATGCAGGAGAGCGTGATTAGTGCTGAAGCACAATGGAGAGCTTTCTGTGAGCCCGCACACTGCAGTGCTTTTCAGGATGCAGGGCTGCTTTGGGGAGGCCTCAGGTATACCCGAGGTGGGAGGGCAGCTGAGGGTGCTAAGGGGGCTTGCAGGATCAGGCAACCTGGAATTGCCAAGACAGGTCCCCTACCTCGCTGCTGAATGCACCTCGCGCTTGCAAGCATTTCGACCAGCAAAAGTTGCAAGCGGTTGGTTTCTCTCTTGTTCTATTTTCTTAAGTAGAACTTAAGAATCCAGGCCTGTTGCTTTTGTTTGTCCCCATTTTTCGCTTGTTAATGAGCCTTTCTGCCATCTCTTTAGGAAATGAACAAATGAAGGCAGAAAACTTCGAAGCTGCTGTGTCTTTCTACGGAAAAGCAATTGAATTAAATCCATCCAATGCCGTGTATTTTTGCAACAGGTACTGATTATCTTTCTTCACCCTTGTACACCTGTGTTTCTGTTCTTATGACTTATTGAAGACTCCTGAATGGTCAAAATCCCTTTTGTGCAATTCTGTAAACTGCTTGTTCTTTGTGTGGTGTTTTTTTAAGCTCATAGTGACACATTCCTGTGCCTCCTGCCAGCTCTGTGCCCTGGTGTCTCTAGATAGGATGTGGGTGTGGAAACAAACTCTATTAGGCATTTGAGGAGAGATAAGGATGCCAAGAAATGCTGTCTGCTTTCATGCAATTAACTCTAAGTGGGATAGAGAGCCCAGGTTTGAGAGGCTGTATTGATAACAAAAACAAAGGAGTGAAATGAGACAAGTTGAAGGCTCGTTATTGAGAATTATGTAAGTTCGTGCGTGTGCAAAATTGGGCACGCAAGCAAATTTCCTGTTTGTTCAGTTCCTCAGCAAAAGTGTTTGAAAGTTGGTGGGAAGACAATTGTCGAATAAAACAGACTTTGAATCAGGATTTGGTTTAGTTACCTGCTTATTGTGAGTACATGTGTACAGCTGGCTACATGAATAACACGTCTGCACACGTGCTAATGACATGGTGAGGTATGTCTTGGGGCAAGGAGCTCCATATGGTGCTTTTTAGTGAAGCTTGGCTTTAGCTGCGTGAGGGTCAGTCCCATGAGGTTTTGGGCAGGTGCCCTGATGTCAGAGTTGTGAGATTGAGGCTTGAATGAGCATGTTATGGCTTCAGAAACAGTTTTCCCTCTTAGGAGTGTGTGGGGAAATGGATGAAACAGCTGTTATGACTAAGAAATCGAGGCATAAGGGAAGCTGAGAGAGATTGTCTGAGCTAGCAAGTGTGATACTTGTGTGCCTCCCCGGAGCCCAGGCTCCTCTTGGAAAGTCCATAAGGAGGAGTAAGAGCCTAGATTTATTTGCAGTAGGAGCAGAACGTGGAGCTGGGTGTTTGATAGCAGCCTGCTCACCTAGATACGGCCTGGATTTATGTCAAGTTCACACTTGACCTTGCCTTGTACAACAGGAGACTACAGAGAGGGAACAGGGGTGACCTCGATCAGCATATTCAAGCTAAGTCTTTTCTGCATGTCTTTATCCATTCCCTCCAGAGCTGCTGCATACAGTAAATTAGGAAACTACGCTGGAGCAGTGAGAGACTGTGAAAGAGCTATAGGCATTGATCCCAACTACAGCAAAGCTTATGGCAGAATGGGGTAAGTAAGAGCAGGGGGTTTTGTGCTAGAATTTTAATCTCAAAATGACGTGTGGCAGTGATACTATCAGTGGTGTTCTGCCCTGGAATGCCATGAAAAAACACCTCTGCTGGGGGTGGAGGAAGACTGCAAGTGCTTATCTAATTCTGTGACTTTTGATTTTATTTCTACTTTAATAGCTTGGCCCTCTCCAGTTTAAATAAACACACAGAAGCTGTTGTTTACTACAAAAAAGCCCTGGAGCTGGATCCAGACAATGACACGTATAAATCAAACCTTAAAATAGCTGAACAGAAAATGAAGGAGACTCCTAGCCCGGTAAGTTCTGAAACTAATGCTTGTTGTATGTGGGTAAGATTAGAAGGAGGCTTCTTCACTGTAAGTGCTAACATGTGCTGTCTGAGAGCCTTGATGACCTGGCTTGTGTTTAGAATACAAATCTTGTATGCAGACAGAGGGGTGACAGTTAATGAGTCCCACTGTGAACATTTCCACTAAAATCCTGAGAGGTAAGCTTCTCTTCACTGCTTGAGCGCAGTCACCTTGGGCTTATTTGAAAGAGATGGAAAATGAGACTGAGAAAGGAGTGTTTTGAACCAGCAATTTTGCCTTAAGCACCTTTCTTAATTAAAGTCACTACTCCTAAAATCCAGCTCTTTTTTTTTTTCTAGTGACCTGTTAGCAATACCAAAAGGGCATTTTTAGGTGGCTTTTTTTTCTTACAAAGATTGTTTTCCTAAGAAAAGAAACCTGGAGGTTTCCTAGCCATTAAGCTGGTGACTGCACTGCTGCCATGCTCTGTGCAGGAGCATGTTAGTTTATCATTTGGAAGGGGATTTTAATTTTCTAAAGACCTCTCCAGTGCAGAGGTGACCAAGTGGATGTGTTTAACTTGGCAACTGTAATGGGTTACAGCTGTACATCGCTAATGTGGCTCAGCTGGTGAGGGAGGTGATCAGTAAGTCCTGTAAAGCAGACATCTGCCCTTTGACTCCCTTACTGAGCCTAATCCCCCGAGGCTGGCTGTGACTTGGAGCCTTACAGAAAGGGTATGGACAGAGCCTCTTCCCTTTGTCATGGTTTAAGGGGCAGATTCTGATAACACTGGGAGTAAAGTATTAATGTTCACTGTAATGTGCATCTGGAAGTGAGAGGATGTCATCATCTGCGTGTGGTTTCTCTGTTCTTACAGACTGGAGGCCCAGGAGGATTCGATTTAGCTGGCTTGCTGAACAACCCTGGCTTCATGAGCATGGTAAACTTGGACACAGATCACAGCCAGGCTGTATCTGGTCTGCCCGTTGGTCTGTTCAGGATGAAACGTATCAGTACATGGCGTGGGCAGCTCCTGTGTCTCTTTAGCAGATTTGTTTTCATTTCATTTTTTGGTTTCAGTGTTGCTGTGAGGAAACTGTGCCTTTATTTCATTAAGGTCAAATGAAGAGCCAGTGACTTATTCACAGGATTCTCCTTGCGATATGCTGGATGTGGAAAGGGTGCCTGGTCTGCATTACCAGCCTTGTCTTGCGTGTTGCACTGTGCTTTTCTTAGCTATTTTTGTCCTATTGATCTGTTTCCAAGTATTTCTGCCTTCACTTTGTTTGTAGTTGAATGGCGCAACATCTGCGTATCTACCCAGTCATTTCTGACTAAATAGGGTGTCATTTTTTTTCTCCCCTCTTTAAATAGGCATCTAACCTAATGAACAATCCACAAGTACAACAGCTGTAAGTTTGATCCCATCTTGTATTTCCTCTTTGAATTGCGTGTTTGAGGCTCTGTGTTTGGCACTTGCAGTAGGTCTGAACTGGTGGGAGCGGGAGGGTGCTTAGGCCAGAAGTACGGAGGGCAGCCTTTAAACCAGTCCGGTTGCATGAGCTAGTGTGTATTTAGAGTACTCTGGACTGTGCTGAAGAGGGATCTTAATCTTAGTATAAACTTTTGCAGAAGGGAGGCAGGATAGATCATGCCACTGGAGAATTGGGTTTGGGAAGCTTGGGGTCAGTTTGGCTCTGCTGCGCAGTATTTTTGTGAACTGGAGACAAGATTTCACAGCTCCATCTTGGTTAGAATGAGAATATTTCCATTCTTTGTGCTACAGGGTTATGAGGATCATTCACAATGTTTGTGAGATGCTTAGATAATATAAAGTCATACCTCTCCTGACCATCCTTTCAGAGCACAGGTAGGCAGTGAGTTAGAGACCTTCTGGAGCTCATCCTTTCATTGCCATATGAGCTAATTTGGCTAAAGGGCTGAACATCAGCCACCATTTCCATTTGCTTCTGCCTGCTTCTTCCACTGCTGTTGCCAGCTGAGGTTCTGTGCCAGATGCAGCCTGAGGACTTCCAGAGGAAGGGGCTGTGCAGACCCAGTGTGTTCTGGGCTGTTCACCGTGAGTGAATTTGTGTTTAGGCTGTCCTGTCAGTCGATCTCGTTTGATGCAGAGCAAGCAAGTAGCTTGTGTGAGGAAGGGCAGTGTTTTAATTCAATAAATGTAACATGGGGCTTGCACACAAAAGGGGCAATCTCTGGGAATACAGTAACTGACAATATTATAAATATTTCTACATATTGTGCAGTTTAATGTTACAGTTACTCTTCTGCAGTTAATGTACAGAAAGTTGTTGCAAAAGACTCCCTTGCAGATAACTCCATAATCTGTGTGGGAAGGTGCTCCCATTACACTGACACTTCCCTCTCAGCATAAACCAAACAACTTCTGTGAGTTTTTTCCTGCTCTGAGCAATGCTGTTACTTCCGCAGCATGTCCGGGATGATTTCTGGTGGCCACAATGCCATGGGAGCAGCAGGCACCAGCCCTTCCACGAATGATCTCGCCAGCCTCATACAAGCGTGAGTAGGGAGCTGGGTGTTTCCCATTGCCTTGGTCAGTAAATGAATTTGGGGTTTTTCTGAGCAGAAGTGGAACCTTAATTTGACAGTTGAGGAAGGCTTAAATGTTGGGTGAAGTACTGCCTCTTTTGGTGATGTGAACTACTTGTTAGAGTAGAGTTTTGACAATCTGCTGTAAAGAATTTCCCAGCACCAGACCGTGTCCGTGTGTGTGTGAGAGCACTAATAGGATTGTTGCTTGTTCTTCAGGGGCCAGCAGTTCGCTCAGCAGATGCAGCAGCAGAATCCTGAACTAATAGAGCAGCTACGAAGCCAGATTAGGAGTCGAACTCCAAGTGCCAGTAATGAAGATCAGCAGGAATGAGCACTCCAGGTGAGGCTGTAGCCAGGAGTGCTGCTGTACTGTGGCCAGCTGAGTGGGAATTGATGTATTTGGCTGCAATATTGGTCTTGTGCCTTAATTTAGGAATTTGGTTTGTCTCCCCTCCGTAGAGACTGGGTTCTCTGCATCAGTACTGCTAGTACTGTGCCTCAGATGCAAGGCCCAGCCCTGAGGAGCGGTGAATAAGAACTCCCCTCACCCATTGTGTGACTGACAAACAAGTTTCATTATCTAATGTTCACAGTGGTTACAGGGACGCTTTATTTTCTTAAAGATTGAATTTGCAAATGTCTTGTCTTCCTGTCTCTGCAGCGCAGTCCGTGGGAACTATGTTCTTTGCTTTAAAAACTGGAAGCCATGTGCGTGTTGCCATTTCTTGAGTTGGAAGTGTCCAAGAGGGGGAAAAAAACAATGGAAAAACAAAATACTTTATATGACCTGCATGCTAAAGACAGATTCACGCTTTCTTTCCCTAGTCTTCGTCCCTGCTCCTCCCCCTCAGCCTTTCCACTAGTCTTTTTTTTTTTCTTCTGGAAGATCCAGCAAGCTGAACACAAACCAGCATCAACAGTCTTTCTAAAGAAACTCAGAAAATTAACTACACTCTTACATTTCTATGTTATTTGCTACATGGGAATTTTTTAACCCGTTTTTGAAGAACGATGCACTCTTCACTACAGGACGTCTTCACTTTCCTGCCCACGTGCCACTTCAAAGAAGTGTTCAAGTCTTACCTAACCCCCATCCTGCCCTGTTTAATCTTCCTGCCAGTTACAAGACGGTAGTGTTCGAACACTCTGGAGATCAGGGGATCTTCTTGCCTCCAGGAACAGGGTTTCTGTTGATTAGATTCACTGCGTTTCTCATTCAGGTCTGTAGCAACATTGCCAGCGTTGTTAATACACGGGAGTTTGGTCGTTGCCTCTCAAAGGTTAGTGTCAGTGTGTCAGGGGTTGGGACTAGCCAGGAAGGACGTGCCTATGTGCGACAACTCCTTCAGTGAGTGTTTCCAGGTACACTTCTTGGGGTTCTTTCCCAGTCCTGACAAAAATCTGTCTAGTGTTTAGTAATTATGGCTCTGTTGTTGGAATGATCCAATCTGTGAACTAGTCAGGTGGACAGTAAGAAAGATATGATGTTTTTGGTGTTTAAAAGTGGTTGTTTTTCTTCTGCTTTTTTTAATCTGTCTCTTATGCATGTAAGTAAGCAGCCTGGTTGACTGTGCTAATGGTTGGAACGGAGGGTGCCTGAGCAGAGAGCAGAGGGAATAAAAATGCTGCTTGGATAGTAAGAACTCAAGTGGCTGCTGGTTCAACGTGGGGGATTGGCGAGGAGCGGTTATGCCTCAGTGTACAGTGTGTGAGATAAGGGGAGAAAGCTCCTGTAGCCAACTCGAGCGACCTGCAGCTTTCCGCCCCTCTGGAGTTACCCGTGTCCTTCCTTGGACAAGCAGAAAGCTCTGGCCAGCTCCCCTAGAAGTCACTAGTTGAGGCCAGAGACTTTTATAGTGACCTCAGAATTGTTTTTTAAAGTAGTTGTTTGATTATGGTGGGGAAGGCGTGTTCACGGCCTGACTGCCGGGCAAAAAGTATCTGGTGTGAGATGGAAAATGCCCTTTCAGGAGACCTGGTGGTGTGAGTGAGCAGGTGTAGCTGAAGATTAATATTGGGGGGGGGGCGGGGAACAATGATTTGTAAATGCTCCATAAAGTATTATGTGGTTAATGTGACTTGTGAAGAATAAAATATTTGGACACTTTCTTTGTTATCCCTCTTGCCCAGATGACTGAAGGAAGACCCGGCTTGGGTGTGCGTTGGGCTGCTGTGCCCGTTTCAGCACTGCTGACTGTGGAGGCTTGTGCGGGGTCAGGGCTCTGCTCCCTCGAGGCCATGACCGCTGTGAGGCACAACCTACAGATGGGTTTTATCTGCCTCTTCCAGTTTTTTTTGTTCTTTCCTGCTGAAATGCTGCTCCTGTGTATTTCTGCAGCACGGAAATGGGAACGCTCTCTTTCCATGGCTGCCTCCCCTGCTCTCCCTTCAAGTTCTTTCCAGCTGTTTTCTGTAACCTAGCAAAAGGAAATGTTTTGGGACTGTAGGACAGTGTAGAAAGAAAAAGCTCAAGAATTACTGAAAAGAAGGAAACTGCAGGGATTTTTTCCCTCCTCTTTCAGATCATTTCAGGGCTGTTCCCCTCTCTCCTTACCCTCCTTGCTCTGCTGTAGATGTAATTCCTTGTGTCTCTTGATGGTTTTCTCTTTATACCACGGAGTTCAGCATGCAGCTCTCTGAGGGGGAGTGCTCCTGCCCTCGTACGGCTGTGGCTAGTCCTCGATGGAGGAGGGAGGAGCGGGACGCTGTTTTTGGTGACTGTGGCTCTGGGTGCCGCCTGTGGCTGAACTCGGAGCAGAGAGCCTGGCAGCCTGCTTTTGGCAGAGCTGCTTTCCTTCCAGACTCCCCCATTTCCTAACTCCCTGGGGAGCATGCTGACAGCGAAAAAATTGAAATTTTTAGGTTCATTTCAGCTCTCCCGGGGGCCTTCTGCATTTATTTTAACTGAATTTACATGTTTCTTTAGCTAAAAGCAGCTGAAAACCTGCAGGAAGAGGGAGCGTAGTGGTGGAGGATGCTCTTCCCTGGCTGCGGGTCTCCTCCGCGGGTTAGGCCAGCTCGGGGGTGACTCCGCTCCCCGCTCTTTGCCCGGCAGCGGCCCCGCTCAGCACCGGCGGCTCCGGACAGCTCTGCGGGGCCGGCGCTGCCCCGGAACCCGCCGCCGCGCTCCGCGTTTCCCGCGGGCGCTACTAAGCGGCGTACCCACCGCCGAGGCGGGCGCTAGGCGAGGCACACCCCCCCCGGGCGTGGGCGGGCTGACGGGCAGCCCTCACGACCAATGGGCAGTCGTTGTTCCCGCCGCGGCCAATGGGAGGGCGTCGTGGGCGGGTGCCGTTGCGGGGGGCTGCCGGGACGGGGCGCGAGCGGGAGCCGGC
>VYZW01058302.1:118372-135571 GCA_013401315.1 Balaeniceps rex | reverse complement strand
TCCCCGCCGCTGGGTGCGTGGATTTTTTTCCCCACGGTCGCGGCTGTGCCGCTGCTCGGGGCGTTCGGGGGCCGGTGGCGGGTCCCTGCGCGGGGCGGCCGGGGTGCAGCACCGCTGGGCAAGGCAGCGAACGGCGCCCGCGGCTGCAGCCCCCTCTCAGAAGCTCCCCGGCAGATCTCCGCCCGCGAAACTGTGTGCCTGAATGCTTACTTCTCCTCTGGACCAAAGCTGATGCTTTGTGTTTTAAGGGTAACTCTGGCCATTAGCAGTGGGTGGTGAGGGGCTCGCTGCCCCCTTATTTTTTAATTTAAAAAAAAAAATATGCCGCAGCCATCCCCGCTACTTCTGTCACACTCTCCCTGTTGCTTTTGGCAGAGTTGCATCCTGACTTTTTCCATTTCCAGCTGGGAGACAAAAGTTTCCTCAGGTGAACTCTGGCTGCAGACGCAGGAGGCTTAGACTCAGCTCTGCTCCGTCGCGCTGGGGCGGTGGGGCTGGCGGCTGGGCCCCCCCCAGGCTGCCTGCCAGGGCTCAGCCTGGGGCATTCCTTTTGCTGCCCGCTCCTTGTGCTGCCCAGTGAGCTCCTCGCGGGTTCGTTGAGCTGCACCCTGCGCAGCTGTGTGTTGTTGTGCGGCGTGATTTGGGTTGCAAATGACGAGCTCTGCTAATTGGAGCTGCCGCCTTTACCTTCTAGAAGGCTCCTGGCCCCCTTTGTGGGAGCGCTGATGCACCAGGCGGGAGTTTGCCTGTGGCCTCTGCGATGGGATCAAACCCCTAAACTTAGGGCCCTGTTTTGCAAACCACCAAGAGTATCTCTGCTTGAAAAAATTCCTGTGGGACTGTTCACAAGCTACAGTGCAGGGAGAGGAGATACTGAGTTGCAGTAGCTCTAAATGAGAGCTGAAACTGGACTCTTTTGACTGACCCTTTCGTACTTCATTGATAGCAATTGGATGTTTATTGTGCTGGAATATTCTGCTCTTCTAATCTCTGCAGATACCCAGGGGAGAGAGGTATACGCTGTGATTAAATACTCTTGCTGCTGTTAGTGGTGCTGGTGTCTGTAGGGAGAGATAACTACTTTGAGCTGTTGCTGCTCCGCACGCAGGAGAGGAGTTGAATTCCCCGTTCTGTGAGCGCTGCCTGAGATGCATACCTAAAATCAAAAGAAATTGTCTCTTCGGACTTGTCACATCAGCCTGCCTGGCTGCTAAATTGTAAAGGGGAGGAGAGAGAAAATCCCTGAGGGATGAAGTGAGCTGCCCAGGACTGTTGAGTTAGCATATGCTGCTGCAAAGATGGGCAGAAATGGCACACTTAAAAAAAAATTTAAAAAAAAAATCCTATTGAGACAGGCCCTTTCTAGCAGGACAAGTCTGCAAACCAGTACAGGTGGCATGAGGAAATTTGGGAATAGTAGGCAGAAACAGGCACTCAGGCTCTGGGCTGTGAAAAGCTGCCTTCCTCTTCCTGTTCCTCAGTTTACCAGTGTGATGATTTTTGCTAGTTGTCAGTAGGGCCTGACTGCAGGTTTTAATGAACTCTTGTCCCAAGTTGTGGTGAGCAAGGCAACATGATTCACATTGTGCCAAGAAACAGAAAGCCTGGAGCGCTGTTTTTGCCTTGACACGGGCAAAGGATGCTGTGGGGAGTGATGGAGGAGTTAAGGGCAGACTCTGTTTGATGTAACTGGTTACTAAATTCTCTGCAGCAGCTGTTTTATACCACCGAGGAGGGCTAACAAACGTGGTCTTCAGCCATCCTGCTCAGATCTGGAAAGCTGCCCCTCGGGGGTGGGAGGGAAGATGTCAGGGTGCGTGTCAGCCCTGAGAGCCCGGGTGGGAGCTCGCAGCATGCCGGGACCTGGCCCAGGGTGCAGGGGAGCGCTCCTCATCTCTCCTGTCAGACCTGTGCTGTCGCGTGGAATCGCTCAGCTGGGGAAATAGGAAAAATAGAGGGGATTCTTTCCTCTTCTTCCCATCCCAAAGGGTGTGTGGCCCCAGGGAGGAAGACTGGGATGGAGATGGGAGCCCTCGTGCCAGGGGAAGCAACTGGATCTGCCTTCCCTGCACCAAGTTGCTGCGTGAGGCGGGGGGTTAGTGCCAGCTCCCTCCCTCGCGGCACGTCCTTCCTCCTCTCCCTTTGAAAGCAAAAGAGAATGACCTCTGCGTTGTCCTTGAGTAAAGGCTGAGGAGCTTTTCCACCTGTGAATCCCTAGTATAGAGAGATGTTTCTTGGGGAGATGCTGGAAACAACTTCTCTGGGCTCTGGCGTGTGTCCAGAGAGCTCGCTGCGGGGGGACCTTGCTCCCCAGGGCCCGTGGTCTGTGATCGAGGTGCCAAACTCAGGGCTTGGGGTTTGCTGTGAGGGTTGAGAGTTGGGCAGTCCCAGGCATCCCTTTGGGTCTCGGTTACTTGGAGCTTCTGCTTTTCTTCTGAGTTGGGAAGAAATAGCACCAAGGAGGGGCAAGAAAATTGTGTGGCTTGAACTGGGCACAGATATGAAGCAAAGCGGGTGAAAAAGATGAAATGCAAACTGAATAAATGATAGCGTAAAGAGTATTTTGCAGTTTGTGTACCTGCTTGGATGCTCAAAGAGCATTTTCTCTCTCAAAAGGCAAGAGGGAGGTAATGCTTGCAGGGTTATATCTTTCACAGGGTAAAAAAAAAAAAAGAAAAAAAAAAAGGAAAAAAAAAGAAAAAAGACCAAACCAGACTTGCTTTTGAGCAAACAAGTCCATCCTTAAATCTGAAGCAGAAGAAAAAGCTCTGGATGAGAGAGCTGATCTCCTTTTATTCTTTCCAACTCTGCTAGTGCATCTCCTACAAGAGATTGCCTCTCCTTTCAACCTCGCTTTGTTTATACCGTTAGGGTACGGTGCAATTGCACTTCTGTAACGTGAAAAAGCGAAGGGGCTGCTTGAGAACAAGCACAGCAAAACCAGCGTGTGTAGGTGGCATTGCTTTTTTATTTATTATTTGTGGAACTCGGTGCTGCAGGACTAAAAGGAGTCAGCTGGGCATGTTTAGCTTATTTATGAGCACTCAAATTTGAATTATTCTCTTGCCTGTGCAAGGTAGGCTGTCGGCTGCGCGCAGCGTTTTCCAGCTGGATGATGGTTGTGTTTGGGCAAGATGGAGGCTCGCACCCCTCAGTCAATATGTGTGGGTTTCCCTATTTCCATAGGCTGGACCCAAAAGCTCGGCCAGGCAGTGGCGATGCACGTGCTCGACTGTCACCTTGACTCGGAGGCTTTAAGGGAAGCAACTGTTCGGCAGTTGGTGTCCTTCAGAAACTTCTTCCAATTTCTAATATAAAGCTGTCAGAACTGGGCAGTTTAATGATTAAAGATGGTATTTGCTTTCCCTTGCAGGAATGGCCCCATCTATCTGTAACCGAGTATCAGGATTAAGTGGACAATTGCTTTGCTCTGCATCGCTTGAATTTGGGTGTTGATTTATTCTGCCAAGCTCTCTTTGTTTCCAAAATATTTATCTTGGTTGTCCTGTCCTGTGCTTATTGATTTCTCCTTTTTTTTTATTTTTTCCTGAGAAGGTTATTAATACATCCCACGGGCTGGGATTTATGGGCTAATTACCTCATCCTGATTTAATAACTTCCCAAATAAAACTTGTCACCTGTGGCTCTGCCTGGGAAAGTGTAGCTCGCGACGTGCCCCTTGCAAGGGGAAGAGACGGGCTTTGCAGGCAGGTTTCAGTCTCCATCCTGATTGCACCTCGGTGAAACAAGCCCTGGTGAAGGTTGTGATTTATGGGGCTGCTTCGAAGGCTCCGCAGTCAATACCTGTTAGTGTTTTTTTGCTCACCATTTATTTTTTTTTTAAAACACTTTTATTTCTTTCCAGAACAGGGACCTTAAGGGGTAGCAGTTGCATAGAGACCTCGGTGCTGCTTTGCTGCAGGAAAACACATTTTTAAAAATATTCCTGAATGCTGGGGGGGGGGTGGTTATTTTGCTGTTTCCCCACCAGATAATAAGCTGAGTCCCATGTGAAGCTGACACTCATCAGACTAAATTAATGAGACGTTTCCAGCACTGGGTTCGCATCGGCTCTGGTTGTGACTGCGCAGACGGTAAGCGCTGTGCCGCCAGCTCGGATGGACCGAGGCTCGGGGTAGCTGTACGCACCGTATTTAGCACCACCATAACTAATTGCACAGTAATTTTAGCGTGCGTGCGTGGCTTTGTTTGGAGATTTTGCTCACTCTACTACAAACTGGTTTACTCCCTTCCTTTTTAGACCCCTATTCTGTCAGGTTTTTATTTTATTTTATTTTTTTTTTTTTTAGCGCCAGTTCCAAACATAACTTAAATCTGGCTTGCTGTTACTATTGCTTTTGGAAGGGAAGTGGGTTGCGTTTAATTATGCTGATGTGGGGCTGAAGCTTTAAATATGCTCCTGATTTGTACAACTGCCATTTAAAGGAACTACGAGTGGAGCCAGTTGGATTCAGTCTCGCTCATTAAAGCAGCAGTGCCAAGTCCGTGCTCTCTTCACCAGACTGCAACGGCATTAAGTAATACTACTAATTTTGTGTTAGTTAGCATCAAAGAATCCAAGGAGAAATTAGGACTGAACTGTGCGAAGTGCTGCCCAAGCACAGCGATTGATGATGCTCGCTGTGAAAGATGGGCTGGCTCCAAAGAGGGGTTTGGGGTGATTTAGTGTATGTTTGGGTTAATCGGTCCCTGCACTGAAGTTAGATACTCTTGTTTTCCTGCAGACTTGGTTGTTGAGGTGGTTGTGACTGCAGTTAGGCTGGGGAATAAAAATTGAGATGAGCTGGCTTGGAGATTGGCACCTAATTTCTGGACCCTGGCTGGGCGTGAGATGGGCACCGAGCTGCTGAAGAGGGGTGGGGACCAAGGAGCATCGCCCGGCTGGTGCTGCGCTAGTCCTTCCAGAGCATGTTTGCTCTGGAGACTTTGAGATCCCAAATAAATCCATGGAGCAAGAAAAGCTTGGCAGCGTGCATGATCTGGGGTCGTGGGCTTCTTCTCTCATTTAATTTGGGAGCTTAACGCTTGTGGAGAACAGGCTCCTTTGGCAGTAGCCAGCAGCTCTGCAGGGCTCTTTATTGTCACATCTTTTTGATTTAGGAGTCTGAAATGGGATGTGGCTGGCATGTGGGTACCTAAGTCCTCTTTATTATTTTTTTTTTTTGCAGCAGATAGCCTAATTTGTCTTGTCTCATGGGATTGATAGGCCACATCAGCAGAGCACCAGCGGACAAATGTCACCTTGGTGCTGGCGCTGAATTTGTAAGGGCTGTTTGCCTTGACGTTTGAGTAGAGGGATGGCAAGGGGTTAGCTGAGAGAGGAGGTGGGTATGGTGCTGGGAGCAGGAGGGCAGTCCAGGGACTGGGAGGGAATTAAAATGATCAAATTGGTGCAGGGAGCTTGGCTTGACAGTGACACAAATTGGTGCGAAGGGGTTGCCATTTTCATCGCTATTTATGGTTCCTTGGTGTTGGAATTAGCCCTTTGATGCGCTCATCTTCATCAGCGTGGTCATCTGCCAAAGAGCTTTGCACTTCATGGCATCTGGCGTGGAGAAGGTGTACATTTTGTTTTGGAAAGGGCTGGTCCTCCTTCCCAGTTCTGGCTTCAGGAGGTGGATTAGGTCTGGCTGAAATTCAGACCTCCCATCTCCTGGGGGACTTGGTTTGAATTAATTTTTTTAACGGGTATGATATTAGAATTTTTCATGATGTAAAACTCTGAAAATGTTTTGGCTTGCTGTCATCTTCTTGACTTTTCATCTTCTCCTTAACTGTAGACCATATAGTCAAAGCAGCACCCTTTGATAATTTTCCATTGGAAAGTGGAGATGCTTTGAAGACTCTTCTGTCGGAACGCTTTTAGCCAATTCTTACTTGAACATATTTTAGACAGAGGCATTGCTGGTCCCTTTTAACACAGTGCAAACCAGTATCCTTCCAGACATGAGAAAGATAATATGCAATTGCAACAAAACTGTATTTTTCCACCCTCTGTCTTTGGAGCATCTCCTTGAAAGAAGAAAAAAAAAATATTGACAAACTGCAGGATAACGGCAATAAAAGAGGTACGACTGTGGGGATTGATTTATGAGGCAGGACCGAGGGAGCGGTGTAGGTTGTCCAAGCCAATGGTGGCTGTGAGAGCTGGATGTGCGTCTTTGAGGAGGTGGTGTCTAATGAGGATGTGTTTGGGATGGAGTAGAGGAATACGGACCGAGAGGTTTCAAGGGGGAGGGTGGATAGAAACTTGCCTAATTGGTGTTCTACTGGAGACCGGCTGTTGAGAACAGGCTGTGGGGAGCAATCCTTTACTGTCTTGCGGATAATCAATTTGGTCCAGCAAAGCTGCTCTGACTTTTGCCTCTTTTTTTTTTTTTTTTTTTTTTTAATTTGAAAAATGACATTGGGTTTTAAAGGCTGGCATAAAACTGATCTGAGGAATGTGCCTCGCTGCTGGGTCAGCACTAACGTCTCCGAGCTCCATCAATACACCACGCCGGGAAGGCCACGGTGAAATTTTTCAAGCTGACGCGGAGATGTGCCGCCTGGGTTCTTGCCATGAACTCTTCAGGCTGTGTAGGATGAAGGTGTTCAGGGAGACCTGCTCTGCCTTGCTAATTTAGGAAAAAAAATGGAAAATTCTTGATATTTTATGGCTTTGCAGCCCCTTGGTCTTTATTTCTGGGTAGTGCTGCGCTGCAAGTGCTTGGTGCGCAGGATATCTTTGAAGACTAAATGTCTTTCTGGTGCGGGAGGCTGCACTTGGGTTGCTTTTCCTCTAGGTTTGGCCAGAAACTGGTCTGGAACAGGAGGAGACCTTTGCATTAGGGCTCCTTGCTGGACTGGTGGAGAGTAGATGAGCTGTGGATCGTGTGGCTGTAAAGGGAGACAGGATTGCAACTTCTTGGCCCACTGAATTTGGGAAGAACGGGGCTGGGTTGTGCTCGTGGTGATACGTGCTCCTGAAGCCTTTGCACCCCACTTGACCTGGGTCCAGATGCAAGCAACTGTTTAAACTTTGCACGATTGTAGGTTTTAACAAAATCTGGGCACGTATTTGGTGTGAAAACTATGCGGACTGTTATTTCAGGCAGGAGAGAAAAAAATCTGTTCAGTGGGGAAATGGTTCAGCTAAGGTTTCCCAAATACCATCATGAAACTTCTGAGCTTCTCCCAGTTTCTGGTCCTGTTTTGTCCCTGGCTTGGAGCACAGGACCAAACCCCTTTGCTTGCGGAGGGATGTGCAGACGTGCTGTTTATCCAGAGGAGGGATGAGCGTGTTTGGGAGTGGGGAATCGGACTGCAGAAACAGGGGAGGGATTTTTAGCAGGACTTTCCTGTGCGTTTTTTTTTCTACATGTGGGTTTTTTTTTTTTATTTATGCTGAAACCATCAGTCAGGAAACAAAACACCGGTTAGTTGCATACTAAACATGTAATCATCAACATAGGTTTGTTTTAGTTATATAATAAATTCCCAATAATTACTTGCTGCCCTACAGCAGAATTAATATAATTAGGGACATAATTAGAGTTACCTACCACTCAGGGATTCTGCTAAGGCTTAATTAATATTTGCAAATTGCTTCAGGATCCTCTGACCATCTACTAATACATACCAAATGGAAAGAAGAATAATTCTCGTATTGTTATCTAGGTGCCAAAGGAAACTGGTGAGGGGAGGTTAAATAAACGCAGCAGAAATCCAGGCCTTCTGCAGGATGGGAAGAAGTCAGAGTTGGGCTCCCTGCTGCCCCCACGCACTTGTGAGCTGCTGCTGAGAGTTTGTTTAATGAAAATGGCTGTGGGGAGCCTGCTATCCCCCGGAGGCTGCTGGGGCTTGCCCTTTGCGCTGGGTGTAGTTCAGGGTAATGTCATTGATCCCGAAATCCCCGGGCTGCCGGAGCTTGTTCCCAGCTGGAGCGTTACATGGTGCTGTAAGGGCTTTGCAGCATCCCGGGCTGCTTTTCCCAGTTGCTTTTCCCAGGGGGATGGCTGAAATTGGCACTGGGATGAGCTTTTTTTTTTTTGGGTTTGCTTTTTCCATCCTGGCTGTGGGCTTGCCACCTCCTGAGCCGGGATGGAGGAGAACCGCTGGAGTCAGACTGCGGGGTGTTACTGCAAATGCATTTATCCCTGGTTAGGGCTAAGCCTGCGCACGGGGCTGTTGCTTGTCCATAAGTTTCGCATCTTGATGCCATCCAAGGTCGCATTTCTCATTCCCTGACTGCGCAGGCAGAGGCCAGCCTGGAGTCGGCACCGACCAGTGGGTAGCACCGGTCCCCGGGCGCGGATGCTGGCTGCAGGGCAGGATGGTGCAATGCCCTTGGTTCCTATTGCAGGGACAGCGATTGCTGTGTGCACGCGTGGGGCCTGAAGCTGGCTGGGGAAATCCTGCCTGTAATGGATTGCCCATGCTTTAAAAAATAAAAATCAAACTCAAAAGACACACGTTGGCCCTGAAAGGCTTAAAAGCACGTAGGCAGGCTTGGCCAGGGCTTAGCAGCAGGGCTATTTCTTCTGCCTTTCCTTTCCTCTGCCCTTTTGCTTGATTACCATTATCTCCCCCCCCCGCCCCCCGCATTTCTACTCTGTCTCACCTTCTTTGCAGTTTTCACCACTTCTTTCACCCTTCCCTAATTTCTTTTCCTTTTCCCAGTCCCCTCTCTCTGCTACTCTGTAACCCAGCCAAAAGTCACCCACGAATCTTGATCTGTTTTGGGGTACGGTCTTCTCTACACTTTTCTTCTCTCTTTCTGAAAATGGGGAACCCTGTTATTGCAAACCTCCGTGATAATGCAGCTGATTCATTTTGCTCGCGGGCACTTCTGGGAATTCTTCCTCGCTTATTCCCCCCCTCACCCTGAGCGCTGTAATTTCATGCAGTGGGAGCAGGTATTTGTAATTTGGTTTTGATCATTCCACTCCCCTCTCCCCCAATTTTGTAATTTACTTCTGGATTAAAACCAACTCCAGCAAAACATCCTCCTCACCACCCTTCAGCTTTAAATTTTTTCAATAATAAAGTGTGAACATAAATTAAGAGCTAGAGCTGTTACTAATCTTATGACCACACTCGCTCACATACTGATTTTCATATGGTATATTAAATCAAGAAGAATGGCCTATTATAATACAATTAGCTGTGATTCACAAGCAGGAATTACTGTCACCAGTGCGGGGGAAAAGTTGCATAATACGATTGGAAAAGACTGAAACCTTTATGGTTTGAGGTTTTCTTTTTTTTTCTTTCCTTTTTGCCTTTTAAAAACACTTCAACAGCTGGAACCAAGGAAAACCTGCAATAGGGAATTCACTCCATATTTTGTAATAAACTTACATAATGATTGAAAATGTCTCATTGTGGGCATGTAAATCTTTATAGGCTCCCAACATATGTTACTGACAAAAATAAATAACCTCATCCTGGAGCTTTATTAGACTTAATGCATCAGTGCTTCCCAACTCACTCTTGCGGAAGGACCCCAATCTGTCTGAGCAGTGGGCAGGGGCAAAAGCGTCGGCAACTTGACCTTAGAGCTGTATTCCTTTAGCTACAAACCACTTGAAAACCAGCGTAGATTCTGGAGATGTCGAATTTTTTGCAAGCAGTTGGAGAGATGGTGAAGCTGAGTGGCATTTCCGTCTGGCTTGAGGGCTTGCTGGAAACATCTCCGTGTGCAGTGCTGTAGGTCTGCTCGAGGCTGTGTTTGATTTTTGTGGTGTCTTAGAGGGTTTACTGCTTGGGGCTGTGTTTCTTGTGGCAGGATGCTTCAGGCTTCATCCAAAATCATATGGAGTTGGTGCATGAGGTCCTTTGGGCTCTGACCTGGGCTTGTGCTCCTTAAAGCCTTGTAATTCCAACCAGGAGTCTTTGGCTTTTCTCCATCCAGGTGGCAACGTCATTGACAGATACTTTGTGTAGGTCCTAGGTGTTTTGTGCCTCTTGGTTTTGAATGGGATGTTTGAAAACTTCCTCCTGCATGTGCTTGTGAGAGAGGAAAACCCTTCTCTTCCCTTGGTGTCTTGAACCAGGCAGTGGGAAGAGATGTAGTTACCTCCAGCTCTGCCCAAGGGAAACGTGGTGGCCAAAATACCCAGGAAAACGGGTCTGAAATCACTTCCAAAACTGCAAGTGAAATGTAAGTGGACTTTTCTCACCAGCTCTTTCTCAAGGTTCTGGGAGGGAAGTAACCACTTCTGCAGAGATTTAATGGGCTGTGTTACAGAGATGCTGCTGAGAAGGTCCAGTGGTCCTTTCCTGTTGCAGTCTAGAAAGCAATGTGGCTCGTGAGTGTGTTTTTGCTGTTGTATTTTATTCTTTTGAAGCTGGGGCCTTGCTGGGTGTTAGAAGGAATGCCTTTCCCTCCTTGCTGCTTTCTCCTCCCTGCCTGCTCTCCTGCCCTGTGCCTGTCTTGGTGTGCACCTTGTCTTGGGAATTGCCCCTCCATCACCTTCAAGAGCTTGGGGAGAGGGTTTCCCTGCTTTGCACATGGGGAGCTGAGGAGGGATGGGTGCTGAGGGTGGTGCTAGGTCCCAAGGCAAGCTGCGGATGCACTCGCACGCCTCCGTGGCACCATGGAGAACGGGAACGAGCCCTTCGGGCTGCTTCTCCCTGCACAACCCCATGGGAGAGCCCAGGGACACCCGCTACCATGTCACCAGCCTGCTCCCCTGGGGCTTCATCCCTCTCAGACCTTTCCTTGCTAAATTCAGTAGAAACTACCAAATGCCTCCAAAAGTAGTGGAAGACAGGCGAGTTTTTTGCTGTACTACAGCAGGAAAGCAGCCTGAAAGGTTCCTTAAAGCACACCAATATGTATCTGACGGTTCCCCCACATGCATATAACTTTTTAACAAATATTTTGCAATAGCAATGGATTTTCTAAGGGATTAATAGTCTTACCCTCTGTTTTCTTCCCCCTGTGCTACCATCTCCTGCATAATGCTTGGAAATGTGTGTGCCGCTCACGGTGGGGCGTGGGAGCGTTGAGGTTGGGACTGCGTCTGTGCGGCTGGAGCAGCAGGTTGCAGCGTACCTGTTAAGATAACCAGCTAATTCCCTGCACTGGATGATAATTAAGCATCTCCTGGTCTCTAAACCAATTTATGCTCAGAATGCAAAAATGCCTTCCTTCCAGAGCGCGTATTTTCAACATAAGGTATCACCCTGCCTTGAGTTATTCACTGTGAAACAATACTTAAAATATTTACTGCATAAGGTGACAAATCCAGACGTTGCACGCACATAATCCCAGCTACCTACACCGTCGTAAAATCAACACGCTCCATAATATCAAACACATCAATCATTCTGTTTCTAATAACGTCTGCATCCATACAGTCTCTCTGTAAAAACCTCCTACAAGTCTTGGATGACTTACTGCACCTAGGGCTGCGGCTGGATTCTGCGCTGTGCATTTGATTAGCCGTTCTCGACGCTCGCTCTTGTGCATCCACCAACATATTTCAATTGAGCAACCACCCAAGGATGCATGCAAAGCTGGCTGATGGTTTTCTTCTGAAAAGTGCATTTGCTTTTCATCTTTACAAACTTTGCCTCCTCTTCTCTGCCCCTGCGTTGAACACAGCTCTGATTTCCCTCATCCTTTCCCTCCGTCCAGGTTTATCAGTCTCCCAGTGTGGTTGGAAGCGTTAATCCTCTGTCCTTCCTGCCCTCTCTGCTCTCGCACCCCCCTTTCCCCCTCCGTGCTGGGGTTGGGGCACAAAAGTCCCCAACTTTTTGACGAGATAATAGCTCCTTGCTTTACAGGGGTGGGTTTGTGGTTGTAGGAGGCTATTTCAGTGTCACGGTTTCTGCTCGCTGCTCTGATTAAATAATTAAAATGCAGTTTACAGGCATTAAAAGTATGATCTTCCTGACTCTAAGATCATATGTTTTCATGACGCTGGAGGGCAGAGGTTTTGTTGTGGCTTTATTGCCAAGCAAGCAGAGCGAGGAGAGAGACGGGACAGATGGATGCTCCTGTGTTGGCTGGGGGTTTTGTTTTGTTTTGTTTTTCTCCCGCTTGCAAGCTCCCAGCCGCTCCCGAGCCCCGTGCGTGCCCCTGAGCTGGCACAGCCTTTGGAGAAGGCTTCTTCCTTGGTGCTCTGCATCGCTCTGGGTGATACTCCCTGGTCCTCTGTCTCCTTTCCATCACCTTCCTGCTGCTCTTGCTGTGTTTCCCATCACCCTGTTCCCGTTGCCATCCTCAGTTTTTGGCTGCCGGTTGACTCTTGAGCTGTGCTGCTGCTGCTGCTTGGTTGCCCGAGTCCAACCCATGTTGCTGTGTTGGTTGAGCAGCATCTTCCACGTAATACTGAACAAAAACCTTTTGACTGAGTGCTGCCATGCTCTAGAAAGTCTTCTGCCTTGGATTTTTTCCCAAGTGATGGACAATTCACCATCACTTTACTACTGCTTGTGTTGATTCTCCTGGCTTAACTTTTTTGTGCTAAATTAATTGTGCTAAATTAATTGCATGCGCCACTGTGTCCAAGGCACTTGCGTAGCAAAGCCATTGGAGGAGGCAGGGATAAATAACATTCTTGGCTGGGTAGGGAAGTGCAATAAATTCATTAGTGTCCTCTGACGGCGTGACTTGCTGCTTGGACAAGCTTCATCTCAACTCCTGGTGTTTCTCTGTGTTGGCTGCTGGGGATTTATAGCTGCGGGATGTGCAAATGCTTGTAACCCACGTGGTTTTGTATTTGCGTAAATATCTCCACCTTTTCGAAAGACCTTGCACTCAGGAAGTCAAACTGTTCAACGTTGACTTTGCACAAGAGGGTATTTCTTTTCAACAGAATTTGATCCAGTGCCCTACTACTCCCACTGAATTAAACCATCATTATCAAGTAATTGGTTGTAGCATTGGCAATACGGTGAAATCACAGGTCCTTTTTCCCTACCACATCTCATCCTTCCCAAGGTTGAGGAGGTTATATTTAGAGTGACTCCTGGATTTGAGATCTGCCAACTCTTGGGAAAGGTAATAATGTACGTGGGAATGCGATCCATCAACATAAGTTGCAGGCTTTGTAGCTTCACACAGGCTGGTATGCTGGGTAGAAGCAACTCCGTTGCCGTCTCTGTGTTATCGGCACAGGAGAGGATGTGACGATGCACTGAATGGTTTAGCAGGAACAAATCCTGATAGTTGGCTGAAGGTTAATAAAAATATCATTTTAAGAGGGTTAAAGATTTGCTTAGGTTTTGCCTTCTGGCTTGGGCATTGCTCGAGGTGAGATTTCCAAGCTTTCCTTTACAATTGTAAGGATTAGGCACTTAGATTTAGAAAAAAATCCACCCCAAAATAGAGGTTTTCATGGGTGTTCTTAGTGCTGGCCTTTAAACACCAAGTACGGTGGGATTACACAGTCCAGGGGTTTGGCTGGGTGCAACAAAAGCCCGGGGTAATTTTGTGATAACTGTGCATGTTGTTAATGATGTGGTTACCTAAAAAAAAGTTACCAGCTTCAGGGCTGGAGATGAGAAATGTGGGATTTAGTAGGAAATATTTGATTCTTTTTAACATCCCAATAGGATCTGCCAAGGTGATTTCTTCTATTTTTTTGCCTCGCACAAAGAGAAGCGGTGTGCATTTGATAAGCTGCTCTGATCTGTTACAACAACTCTCCTGGTGCTGGAGACATCTGGAGAGGTTTGCAGATGGTCAGACAAGACAGGCAGAAAGATGCTAAGTGCTTGGGGAAGAGCTTTGATTTTGTGGTAGGTGGGTGGTGGGATTTGTGCTATCTAAACATTAAAAATAGCGCATGATGCACTCCTCTGCATTTCTTAGCCTGGCTGAGTCATCGGTCTACCTTTTTATTAGCATTGTGGGCGTTGCTGTTTTGGGGATCTTCCTTGTTGGCTTGTCATCCTGTCTTGGGTGGTGATTGCCTCTCGAGGAAGGTGCTGGTGGGATGTGCCTGAGTCCCCATGCTGCTGAGTGCGCTCCCGGTGCGAGTGATGGAGAGGAGACTCGGAAAAGGGGGAGGATTTTCCTTTGCAGCACCCTACACAATCATAACTGTTAATATGTATGTAAGGGAAATGGGAAACAACTCTTGGCTTCAAAGAGAAAATGAAACTTTGTGTGATAAGGGAAAAAAAACCACAGAGAGGGATCGCTACAGAAAGTCTGTCACCTCATCCTAAAATACATAAGGGGAGCTGGGGGTCCTCTCTAACCTCCAAAAGAGGCCTGGGGCTCCTAGAACCGTAGAATCATTTTGTTGGAAAAGACCTTTAAGATCATTGCGTCCAACCTCCTTGCCTGCATCTGTGCGATGGCAATTGCATTTTGGCTGAGCTCTCATGAGCCCCCATCCATCCCCACTTGTGTCCTTCTGCCTCTTTCTCCCTTCCCCACCCTGTTTCAGCTCATTGCTTAAATCTACCGGTTGGCAATAGGTGGTTTGTGCCGCAATCCAGAATATGCGGCGCGGGGAGGTGTGTATTTATATGGGCTTGTGGAGCTGGTGGCTGCGTAGCATTAATGGAAATGTTTGATTCGGTAATTATCCTGCTCGGCAGGGAGAAGGTCAGAATTGAGGGCACCGATGGCTGCTTTTAGACGCTTTTAGAAATAGAATAGTTCGGTTGGAAGGGACCTACATCGATCATCTAGTCCATGTTGACCTCCTGCAGGTGGTGGAGATCTCAGCCCCGAGCTGTCTCTCCCAGGACGATGTGAAAGGAGGATGAATTTGGGAAAAAGGGTGTATAAGGGGAAGAAAGAGAGAAATAAAGCATGGGAGCAACTTGGGGTGCCTCTGAGTGATTCTGGGCGGCTTGTGCAAGGGGAGAGGAAAGTAGCTGGAGAGGGTTTTCATCTGTATGATCATCGCAATGCTCAGAGGTTTTTGTGGCCTACTAACCCAAAACGTTTAAAATGCCTCATTTCTAAGAGGAGAATCTTAAGAAGGTGAAATAAAAGTGCTAGAAGGGCTATTCTTTCTTTTAAATATGTTGTTAAAGGCACCAAGCGTGGCTGCGGCGCTACCATGAGGGATGCTCCGCAGCGAGGTGTGGAATGGGGATGCTCTCCAGGAGCGTGGCTGGAGCTACCAGATGGGTTAAATGAATAAATGAAAAAAAAATTAATAAACAGATATCCTCACTGGGTGACTCTGGAGAAACCACCCTTCCCGAGCAGCACCAAGGCGGTGCGATCTCCTTCCATACAGCCAGGCACACAAGCCCAAGCAACTTCCCGTGGAAAATACCGCATTTTGTTTTGGTTCCCCTCTGCTTTTTTGAAGCGGTTTTGCTTTTTTGGCCTCTGTTTCCTGCCTGTCTTATTAAAGATGAGCTCCAGTGGAGAAGATGAAGGGAAGACGGAACCGTCGGTGCCAACTGTGTGAACCCTTCTGCTGTGTTAAGACGGGTCATTAGTGGGACTGCCGACTTTTTGGTCTTAAAAAGCCCAGCGCTGAGAGGGGCGGCAGTGCTGTGGTCGGCTCTTCACCTCTAATTTTCCCATCTGAAGGATCACTCCCCCTTCTCACCTCCTGTCTGGGAACAAGGAAGAAGTGCAAAAGGGTCTGAGATGCCTCAAAAGAGGTGGTTTCCCAGGAACTAAACAGGAGGGAGAAAAACCCAGACAAAATCCTTGATATCTGGCAACCTGTTTGTTTTAGAAGTTGTTCCTGAGACTTCAGTGCTTGTTAGCATTAGCCTGACGCTTGCTCAGTTTTCATCTTGCTCTCCTCTGGGTTCGGAAAGGCAATGCCCTTTTGATGTTAGACATCAAGAAAACAGGCTCCTGTCTGCTGATTTGCGGATCCCAGCCGGAGCGGGGGGGATCAGCAAGCTGATTGCATTATGCGCAGAGCTCGTTTGCTAATTCATACCTCCTTATCTTTTAAACATAAAACGCGGCGGCAACCAAATAGCGGGTGGAAGAAAAGCTGGCGTATAATAAGGGTAAAGCTCATCGCGATGAAGACGTGCCGCTGCTTCGGAAGGTGATCAGCAGCGGGCTGGGATACGCCGTGGGTTAGTTCATGCTCTGCCTCTTGAGTAAGTTGTTTGGAAGCTCTGGGCGTCCGTGATGCAGGAATTGGTGCATCTTTAGTGCTTTAAAAATTGCTTTATTTAGCGTTGTACCAATGCTAGCGTGGAAAGCCTTGGAGGAGGGTGTTTTGCTGTCCTTGTGGCATGGACTGGCAGGGCGTTGGGGCACTGATGGTTGGAGGACTTGGTTCAAAAGCTGAGCAAAACCCAGCTCAAACCATGCAGCAAACTGGTGCTGGTGCAGGCCTGCAAAATCCTGGTTAAACAAATGCTGTAAGACCCAGGCCCTTGAGGGAGGACTCAAACTTTGCAAAACAAATTGCTGCAAAGCAGGTGAATATTTAGCTGCTCGTGAACTTTAATGATGGATCAGCGAGAGCTTCGGAGTCTCTCTCGTGGTGGAGCAGGCGGTGGGATTGCAGGCGTCGGCACAGGGCTTGGGGTGATCAGTTGTAGACTTGCTCATAATTTTCTTTCGTTACCTCTGCCCTGATTTTCTGTTATGCCTTGAGATGGAGGAGCTGGTCTTGGGCTCCACCTCGCTCTACGTTCATCCTGCATGTGAGCATGGGCTCAAAGTCAAACAACGTGGCTGCAAAGCAGCAGCCTTACACCAACCCCCCGTGACTCCTTGTTCTTACAGCAAGGTTACCTTGCCAACATCTGCTTTTCCTCCTCATGTTGGTTTTTTTTTCCCTCCCAGCACCCAGCTGGGCTCAGATCATGAATCTTCGCTCTCACTGCAAGTGCGACGGTTGGAAACGGTCTCGGAATTGACAAAGTTCTGATGAACTTTGAGGAAGGAGCATTTATGGCTGAGTGAAAGGGTTTGTTTTTGCCATTGGTGGAGGTATTTTTGTTACTGTTTAATTAGATAGTCCTCTAGGTTTGGTGGCCAGCTGTTCACTTTGCAGACAGGCAAAAAAAAAAAATTCCAGCATTACACTCCTGCTGCTTTCATCTTGTAATGAGCTTGTTAGCAATTAGTTGCTGTTGGAACAGGCTCCCGTGGTGTGGAGCAGTTACGCAATGAGCTCAGCGTCTGAAAAGTTGATTTTTTATTTTATTTTTTTTTTTTTTTTTAAAAAAATGGGAACTGGGGGGAGGGGGGTTGGAATAAATGGTTTAAAGACTGATGGGCGGGATGCATAA
>VYZW01058302.1:32466-118077 GCA_013401315.1 Balaeniceps rex | reverse complement strand
TTTTTTTTTTTTTTTTTTTTTTTTTTAAAAAAATGGGAACTGGGTGGAGAGGGGTTGGAATAAATGGTTTCAAGACTGATGGGCAGGATGCATCAGTGCAAGTGGCTCTATTTCCTTGTGCTTTTGTGGGTAGCTTGGCTGAGTTTGGGAATGTAATTTGGGGATTTATACATATATAATTTGGGGATTTTTTTTTTTTAAAGACTTTGAGCCTGGAAATTTTCCCTCCTCTCCTAACAGGCAGGCTGGGGAATTCATTGGAGAACTTAAGTCTCTCTAAAGACTTTTTCTAACCCAGCCCTACCCGCATCTGCAAGGAAACATGGACGGCACAGCACATCTTGGGGAGAATGGGATGCGCAGGGACTTCAGGTGCCTGTTTGGACTGGCAGAGATGAGGATGCTTTCTGGGGGAAAAGGAAGGGTTTTACAGCATGGTGCTTGTCGCAGTTGTTCAGAGCCTGGATTTTTGCCAGCCTCCCCGGGTGGAAATGAATCCAGGATAGGGTCTAAGCCCCTGAATTGCAGACACGTTGAAGGGCTGACCTAGGATCTTGGAGTTCATGCATCTGATTTTCAAACTTGCAGAATACTTGCCGTGCATTTTTATTTATATTTTTGAAGGCATTGTGCAGGGGAGATTGCAGAGCGTTTCCTTGCAGTTGGGTGCTGGCCCCAGGCAGCATCCCAGAGCTGTGGGTTCCTGCCCCATTTTTTTTTCTCGCTGATTAATAAACCTGAGCTGTGGGGCCAGGACTTGGACAAACCTTGGACTCAAGCGTTTGGAGGATATCTTGAAGGATATCTGTCTGTGAGGCTTGGTTATGAAAGTGTTAAAAGAGATGCTGTTGTGGGGGTTACTCATAGTCCTACCAACCATTCCCGGTGGGATTTGCTCCCCTGCGTGTGGCTGGCCAGGACCAACCCGTTATTAGGCACAAATACTTTCATTGCCAGGGGCTGGCAGGGCAAAACAAGCCCATGCGGAGCAGATCTGATGGCCACGAGCCCCCTGTGTGCCCTCCCCTGGCTTTGGGGTGGCTGGGGGGCGAGCGGCGGAGGGGAAAATCACTGCACCTGAGTCCACGCGCTCGGGCTGCCCCAGGGCTGGTTTAGGGCTTGGGTCATTTGGCTCTTCCCCGCATTGACACCGGACTCAGCTGTGCCTCGCAGGGCCCTGAGCAATGAGCTCTGCTGCAGATTGCTCCAAGATTTGAACCCCCACAACTTGGTGAAAGCAGACCCAGTTTCTTCCCGAGCGAAGTTGGGCATCTGGGTTTAAATAACCTCTTGCTAGACCGAGCTGCACATTTCAAAGCTGAGCTGTTCTGCCCCGGGAGCCTTTCTAAAAAGGGTCGCTTTATTAAAAAAAGAAAATGGAGATGGGACTGTTGCTTTTGCACAGAGTTTCTGTTGCTCTCTCCTCCTCTTGTGTTTCATTTGTCTTCCTTTCCAAAAATCACCAAACCGTAATGACTCAAATACTCCAAGCAAATTAATCCTTGGAAAGGTTCATAAGGGGAGTGGGGTGGGAGGGGAATTTAAAAATCTGGCTTTTGGGGAATGTCCTGCGGAAAGAGCAAATCAAGAAATAAATGAAGCTTATTTTTGCAAGCTGCTTTAATTTAACCTTAATGACCGTGGCCCTCCCGCTCTGCAGATCTGTCTGCGAGGGGACGGCAGAGTTCACCAAGGCTTTGCAGATGCCACGCACGTGCGTGGCCGGCTTCTTCCCCATCGTCGCCGTTTGCAGCAAGGAATTGCTGTTTTCTTTCCTGGCTATCAGAGATAGGAAGTTAATAAGCATTAAATGAAGCTGAAGGCTTGTATTGACAACCAAGTCTGCATGCAAAGGAGGACTCACTCTATTTATTTAGCGATGAATAAAGGAACCCACTGAGATCTGCTCGTGACGCGCGTCGCCGAAGTTGTGCATTTGGACCGGAGAAGCGTTTTCCTGGGGGCTCTGCTCTTCGTGAGCTGCGGCTGGGGGTTAATGAGGGTTAAAGTTTGCCTGCAGCCGTGTGCTGGGGAGCACCGATGCTGCGCCTGTGTTCCTCTGTGTTCATGTATGGATGTAGATGAGGGGCTGATGAAAACTTCTGGTCTTTTAGCCAAAAAGCTGTCTGTTAAGGAAAGGCAGGGTTGCTGCCGCTTTTATTTACAGTCGCAGAGGTGTTCTCAGAATAGGAATGTATGTGCTTACCCCAAACAAGATGTGAGTGATTTCTCTGGGCTGCTATAACCAAAGCAAAGCCTCGCAGCAGAAAAACCAGTCGTTGGCTGCTGCCCCTTCTGTACCCGATGACTAACGGGAGCAGAAAATACCATCTCTGGGAAAACAGCCCCAGGCTCTTCCAGTTAAATGTGTCATTTTATCCGCTTATTCATCCACTTTACACATTCATTTCCTTCAATTCCTTATATTATCCCGCTGGTTTGCATATTTACTCTTCTGCTCTGTTGGGATGGTGTTATAACGCGGCCTGGCAGACATCTCATCCGCCTGCCTCGTACCAGAGGGATGTGGGATTTAGTCTAGAAGCAACCAAACAACCCATCATAAACAACCCGTCACACCTTTTGTGTCTCTTCCCCAGTTGCAATAAGGTCGGTCGCTATTTCCCTGTTAACACAAAGCTTACACGACTTTTTGTGTTTCAAAACAAACTCCTACGCATGTCATCTCGCACATCGGCGATTGCCGATGCCAAGTGCCGAAGACCCTAAATAGCTCCTCAAGGCTTCCTCTTGCACGGCTTTCGGTAAACCCTTAACATGGTCAAAGGGAAGGTGGAAGCGGCAGCGATTGCAGGGGTTGGACACGGTAACGCTCTGCCTACGGGGGCTGTCTTTTGATGGGGACAATCTTTTTAGCAAGGCCTGTGGTGACAGGACAAGGGGTGATGGGTTTAAACTAAAGGAGGGGAGATTTAGGCTGGATAGAAGGAAGAAATGTTTTACACTGAGGGTGGTGAAGCACTGGAAGGGGTTGCCCAGAGAGGTGGTGGAGGCCCCATCCCTGGAAACATTCCAGGTCAGGTTGGACGGGGCTGTGAGCAACCTGATCTGGTTAAAGATGTCCCTGCTCACTGCAGGGGGTTGGGCTGGATGGCCTCGAAAGGTCCCTTCCCACCCAAAGCATTCCATGATTCTATGATGTGCTATAGGCAGCTCTGCCAGGGTTTTACCTGGCTTGGAAGTGGAGGGGAAGGGAAGGTGGTGGCAGCCCCGCTGCGGTCCTGCCCGCTGCCTGGGGGCTTACGCCGTGCTGGGTATGGATGGCTCCCAGTTTCGGGGCTGGCATCTATAAACCGGCTGTCTGCTGCAAGCAAAGGCAGAGGCTAGCGGCATAAGGACATAAAGACATTGTGGAAACTTGGCAGCGAGTGCCGGTGTCGAATTGGTGACGTGTAAATGGCCGCTCTGCGTTCGACACGGGTGCAGCGGCTGTGATTGATGCTGGGGATGATGGCTCCGTCTCTGCATGTCCTGCGCATGGGGCGGCTGTGCGGGAGGGACCCCGAGCTGTGGGGTTTGCAGGAGGCTGCTCGCTCGAGAGATGTTGCACCATTACTTTGTTACTCCGCAATGATGCGGTGATGATGTAGCTGCGAGAAGTCTAATAAAAAAATGAATTTTGCCGTATATAATGCATAACTTTCCCCCCTTCCCTCTCACCTGTATTTGAGGGGAAAAAAGAATCAGGCAATTTCCTAGCAAGGAAGAGTGACATTTCTATTTTTAAAGGGCCGTTTATAAATAGTGGCATTATTTCAGGCTTTTGCAGAGCGAGGGTGCAAGGCATCGACCTACAACGGACCGAGTTCTGCTGCAGCCCTTCCTTCCAACTTCCCCTCCCCGTTTATGCTGCTCAGGCACGTTTTCTCTTGACCTATTTTTTTGGTGTGCGTTTGTGATAAGCCCAAGATGTAATGGTACTTTTTTTTTTTTTATGAGTTACCAGAGTAATAGATTTTGGAAGGGAGGTTTTGACGCCTTTGCTAATAGCTCACCTGCGCAGTTATTTTATGCCTTGGTGAGTTCGGCCTGCGGCGTGTGCAGCAGGAGGAGGGAGGCTGGGGAGTCGTACCCGGTTAATATAACACGGCGAGTTGAAACGCCGCTTCAGGTCTCTACGAAAGCCTTTCCTTGCCCTTGCTGATGGGATGGAGGTGCCTTGCTTTCACGCACCTCCATGGGAATTTATGGCAGTGACAAGCTGCTCTGCAAGCTGCTCTCCTGGATTTGCCCGGGAGGGAGAAAGAAGCCGCAGCTCTGGGCTGATGGACAGAAAAGGGGCTTGGTTGAACGGACAGCACAAGGATGCAGGGAAGGGACAAATAAAGCATCGCCTGCCAACCTCTCCTGACACCCGCAGCAGAATTTCTCATTTCCTACTGCCATGTACTTTAAGGTCTCGGCGCAATTTATTTGGCTGATTAAAAAGCACAGCAGCAAGTGGATTTCTGAGTCATAGAAATACCAACCTGACCAGCTGCTTTATACCAGGCTTTAATGCCAGCTCTGCCCGGGCAGCCGTTTGTCCGTGCTGCCAGCTTTGAACCCCTGCTAAGCTGGCAGGGAAATGCAGCATCGTGGCAAGGAGCTCGTGGCTTGCCCCTGCCTGACGGGAAGGCTGAGATCATTGCTTCCTCGCCATCAAAGTGGAAAAAGTCCTCCCTTAGCTCTCCCCCTCATGTCTCCAGCTGGAGATAACTCTGTAAGTCCTCCCCGTCTGACACCACCAACCCATGGGGCTGCAAATGCCCCGTTGGCATCTGTAGGTCCAAGGTAAGATCTGGCTGCTGCCCGTGTTTAAAGCAGGTTATTTTGTCGAGAGTGGTTCTGCGTGAGCCTTGGGGCTGTAATTAATCATCTTGCTGCGTGGCGGAAGATCTCTTCTCGTTGATACGCGCGCTGGCTGCTACGAGCTCTGCTGCAGCACGAAGCCATCGGGACCCTTCTCCTTGCAGCGCCATGGTTAAGAGCAGCTAGTGGTAATGGGGTTTGCAGGCGTGTGCTGGGCACAGGTCAGAGGCATTCGTTCCCTGAAGGTCACTCAAAGCAGCTGAGGTTGGGGATTGTTTTTAGTTTTTAAGCTCCCAACAGCTACAGCGCAGGGCTGAGCACTTTCACACTCAGTGCAGGAGTTGAGGGGGTGAGGAGTCAGGCTGGGAGGACCAAAGGCAGCGGCTAGACATGATCCGAACTTTACTATTTATTGTATGATAAAACAGAGAAGTATTCCAGAGAGAAATATTTGAGAAAGGACAAAATCCATATTTTTTTATGGGAGAGGAAAGCCTGTGGCTGGGTCCGGGCGCTGCCGGTGCCTGTTGCTGGCACCGATCTGCCACGAGCTTTGGTTTGCGAGGAACTTCAGGTGAAGTGTGCACGGACAGAAGGGTGTCCCTGACACCCCAGCTCTTGAAAGGGCTTTGCATCCTGCCCTTGAATTATTTTGGCCACTATTAAAGTAAAAACAGTCGTCATAACCCTCCGCTCTTTATCAGTCCCCACAGATGCCTAAAAATCTCCAATAAGTCGTGGCTGCGTCGCACGCGGCCAGGGCCTGACCCTGCTATTTAATGATGAGCCACAGTGATAAAGGAAGAAATTCCTCCACTTATTTGGTGTTTTTTTCTCTTCTTTGAACGACTCCCAGTTTCATCTCCTCCGCCTGCCGTCGTGCTTTGGTTCAGAAGGTCTTAGCTGCCTTTTGCAAAGGCTGAACGCTGCTCCTTGTGTTTCTTTTCTGCCTGTTTAGCGAGTTAATTTAAACCCGCCAGGTGGGTGCCTGAGGAGACTGTAAATCGGCATCGCCGTACAAAATAAAAAGCGTGCTGAAAGATTAGAAGCAAATTAATTCCTGTCATTTCTGGCTCTTCTGGAAAGTCATTTCCATTTTCGGGCATTGTTGTAGGGACGCTAAGATGCTCTCAGTACCTGGAAGAAGAGCAATGGAGTGCTCGGCTTTAGGGCTAGTGCATTAAGCCCAGGAGAAGGGGCTGTAAATCCCATGGGGTGAACATGGAGGGGATTTTGCATTTGTGAAAAAAAAAAAAAAAAAGAGTGAAGCAGAGAAAAATTGCGGTGTAAGCATAGGCAGGATTTTTTTTTTATTGTAGACTGTTAAAGGCATCGCGGGGGCATGGAGATGGGAAATTTGGGGCTCTTGAGAGGGTCCAGGCATGGCAGGGGAGGGATTGTGCTGCGGGGATTAATGTTGTGTTGGGGTTATGGGTGCAGAGGGGAACACGGGAGCCTTTTTATTTCAATAGCAGGGCTGAGGTGCTGCTGGGGATGTAGCCACATGGATGTCATGGACTTGTCCTCATGCAGCCCAGAAGCTGGATGGTAAAAGTGTGGGCTCCGTCGGAGCAGGGACGGCAAAGCTGCCTGCTGGGCTGGGACCAGCTCCATCAGTACGTTATCCAAAATGCGAGGCAATTTTGGGAATCCCGCGATGCTTCCCTGCAGCTTGGGGCTTCGGGCTGCCGCAGGTTTCCAGCCGTGCTCAGCTGCAATAACTTCCCGAATGAACCGATTTGGTTTTTGGGAGTGTGGAGCGATGGTGAGCGGAGCTGATGGGAGCAGGCGCCGGCTGGGAGCGTATGGGTGCTGGGTCGGGGGACAGCAAGCACCACGTGCCAACGTTGGTGTGTTGAGCTGCGTTTGCTCTGAGAGCATAATTTCCTACTTAATCATGTTCAACAGCGTTAGAAAAACAGCTCCGCATTTTGTATTTAAGGAACTTTGTCACAGCAGACAGGCTGTGTTGCAGCACATCTTTTTTCCGGAGTGTTTGTGTGGGTTAGGATGTACTTATTACTTTTCATTTCCTTGTGTATCACATAATCGTGAGCGCTTAGAAGAGAAAACAAAAGCACGGACATGTCTAAGCGATTCAATTAATCGCAAGTTTCCAGTCCAGCCTCTCTAGCTGTGGTTTACCAGCAAGGCTTTCTTCACCTTCCTACATTAAATAATATATATATTTAGAGGCAATTTTCAGGTGGAGACTTTTTGAATAAGATGGTTGGGCTGGATTGCCTAATAACTACTCTAATGTGACTTCATAATATCAGCTTCATATTGCTACCAGGGATAATTAAGTTACAGTTAAAGCTGCTGAGTGCTGTTCAGAAGGTGCAGCATTAAAGCACTCCCTAAACAAAAATAAGACTCCCAAGCGTTTTCAGCGGTGGGGATCACAACCGAGGCTTCGTTAACCTTCCCAGCACCAACCTTCGTTCCGTCACGTATGCATCGTTTAGCATCACTACACCTCAGAAGTACTAGACAGTTACTTTGCCATAGAAGACAGTTTTATGGGGTGGTGCAAGAGCTGGCGTTAAGATACCTTCACCCGTTGGTTTTTTGGTACTTGGCAGGTCATGAGTTATTACGGGGAGTTGATTGGCAGCACAGATCTGGTCCAGCATCTGATCTGGATGCGTTTCACTGGGCTCCTCTTGGGTGAGGAGGTGAGTGGTACCTTATATCGCTGACATCCAGGGATGCTCTGTCTCAGGAGAGAGGGAAGGGGGTTGTGGGTCCATGCCTCGCTCGGGCGCTGTCACACTGAGTCAGGTTTTGAACCCCTGGGGCTCTTTTCTTTGTACGTGTCCTAAGCTGGTATCACCTACTGACCTGGAGATGCTGAGCAGGTTGGGAACGGCACCGTGGGGCTCGTCCTTTGCCGAACATCTCCATGGAATCCCAACCAGCTGGGAAACCCACAGGGCTCACAAGAGATGTGTTTTCTTCCCATCTCAGGGCTAAAAAAAAAGGATATTCTCATTTTATTGAGTTTTTCAGAGTGGTGTGGAGAGGGTGCCTGTTAAAACTCAAGCCATGTGGGCATGGAGGACTGCTTGGGTTTTGAGCTGCAGACATCAACATTTGCTGTTTACATCGCAAGAGCTGTTCAAGTTTGTTTATCCTTTGCATTTGGGTTAAATGAAAACAAAAAGCAAAACTTTCTTCGGAGTGAAAACCCTCATGGCAAACTGAAGTGTTGCATTTTGGGGTCACTGAAAGGTTTGGGATTAACCGCTAAGCGTTTTTGCATTGAAGGAGAGGAAACTTCGCTCACTTCCCCAGCCCAGGGGAGACGCTGCGTGTGGGCAACCAGGAGTTAAAATAAATACCTCTTTGTAAAGAGTTGCTGGGTTTTTTTGACCAGTTTCAGGCTTTTATCCCAAAGTTATGTTTTGAACAGCGTGGGGACATCTCTGGGTGAGCTCCCAACGCGTTTCCGAGCTGCAGGATGCATCTCCTCTCCCTTTGGAGCCACACGCTTTAATTGGAGCTGATTCCAGTGGCTGCTCTTGAATGTAAGGGCTTGATGTTTTACACTTGTTGAATGCTGGACTTAAACTTGCAGGATGATTTTCTATCCTCTGGAAAGCTGCAGTTTGTCTCTTTTTCTGGAGGTGGGCCACTGCTAGAATACCCGACCTGAAACGGCTCCTGCTGTACGATGAGTTTTGTGCGTTTCCTCCCACCTGCTGCAGCTCTTGGCACTGGAGCCTGATGATTTTGGGAGCAGAGAATCAGGAAATTAGCATCGTGATTATGTCTCTTAAAATTCTTTTGCGAAGAGAAAGAGAAGAGAGAAAGAAAAATCCCAGCCTTTCCCCAAAAAACCCTCGCGGTGCCGAAACACTTTGGGTTTATTCTCCAAGCCGAAGAGAAGGAGCTTCCCTTCACCGCCAGGTTTTATTATTTTATTTTATTATTCGATAGTGAGACCAATCAGATTAAATACCCAGCATCCGCACGGACTTGCACGGACCAGAGGGGAAACTGAGAATATTAAGCATTTTGCCAAAAGCCATCCGCATCGTAGAGGGCTTGGCGCTGTAATAGCATTTTAAAACCTTGAGAGCTACAATCAGTCTTGCCAGCTCCAAGGATGTTTTAATTAAAGATGCTGCCATTAGAGACAAGTGATGTGCAAATTATTGTTTTCTTCCCTTTTTTTTTTTTCCCCTAAAAAAAGAGATATGCCCTTTCCTAGCAAATGCAGGCTCTGATGCACCCCAAAGACTGCACGAGTGTTTCACGCTGATGCTTGGGCTCTCACCCAAACTTCTTATGCTTTTTTAATTAATTAACCTTGATAACTTGTCTGTATATGTCTGTATGTCTGGGCTGGTTTTAAATGTGTACAGCAGCAAGTTCTGGGAAGGAGGGTGAAGTCTGTGCTCGATTGCTCTTTCTCCTTCTTCTGCAGCTCACTTTGTTGGGGTGGTTTTTTTGCCCGTATTCCAGAAGAAAGGGGGTTTGTGGCAGAAAAAGGGACTCTGCTTCAAAGTACGGGAGACTCGTCAGAACCGGAGATGTTATTGCAATGAAAAAGTGGGAATTTGAGCGGCTTGGGCAGAGGTGTTGCTTGTGCTTGCATGAGTTATATGAGGTTTTGCTGCAGAAATTACCATAATGCTCCACAATAAGGAGATGCTGTCCTGTATGGCACAGGGGCAGAGCTGGCTCCATCCAAAACACCCCCAGCATTTAAAGGCAGCGCACCTAAAGTCATCTTGCCTGCCTGGAATGGCTTTGCAGATACGTAAAGGGTCTGTAAAATAAATCCTTTGGGGCATCGCCAGCACCAGGGACTCAAAGGGGCTCTGTGTTGGCACGTACGTATTCAGCCCAAGGCAGTATAAGGCTTTATGGACCTGCAGGAAGACTTTTTCTCTATGTGTGGCCTGAAAATGTTGCAGGTATATGTGGTTATCTGCCTGGCTTGCTGCCTGTGGTCGCTCCACGATGTGCACGATGTCTTCTGCGTAGGGATGGTCACCAAAGCCCCAAGTGTTAATGCTACGAAGGCGAATCCTTTGCGATGCAAACCCCAAGGGCACTGTGCTTAACTGCGTGCCAACGGCAGCAGCAGAGTACATCCATAACATTGAGCTAGCTGGGCATTCTGGTTGCTTCTCCAGTTGAAATCCACCCTTCCTCTTGCCAAGGGATAGGCAGGAGCATGCATCTCTGCCAGGCTCCCTCACCTCCTCATTAGGTGTGAGGTTTGCTTTCAATTAAAAGTTGATTAATGAGAGCGCTGGAGATGCTCACCTCTTGCAGCCTGCAAGGAGCAAAACATTTCCCCAGGACCGCAGCCCAGAAATAGAAGCGATGTTTCGTCAGATGATTTGTTTGTTTGCCCACAAAACCCGTCAAAGCGAGTTATTTACCTTTAGCTGTACCAGGATTTCCAGCTTGGCTTGGAAAGCGGAGAGAAGTGCATCAGTCTTGAGGATTTTACTGTGCTCTCGTGTTACGGGAGCTGTAGTTTATCCATAAATGTCACTGGCAGGATATATGTGTTTTAAATAAAATGCAAAATGTACGAGGCAGATACGGTCTCTGAAATGAGAAAGCCCCTTGCAGAGCCATGTGAACAGCCGGCCAGCACAAAGCACCAGCATATATTCATTTAAAAAGACACTGAATAAGCTGTTTCAGATGGCAAATTATACTGCCAGGAAGCTGCGGAGGGGAAATCTGTCCTACCGGTCTCGGTTTGTGTAGCTGCGTGTCCCAGCAGCTCCTTAGACATGGTAACGACAACAAGATTGTTGTATTTAAACCTCGTTATTTGAGATGCTGCTGGGTGGATGCCTCCGTACCGGGTGTCTGTGCTAAGGCAAGGTGTAAGCCCTGGTGGGGTTCAGTTATAATTTCAAATGTGATCTGACAGCTCGTTCTTTGGCCTCAAATTTTGTAGTCCAGCTGCCTTAGACCCTCCTGCAGCCCTAAACCACGTCCAGATAGTGTAATGCTGCCCCGGGAGAGCATCGGTCCTGGGGACGTCTGCATTTACACTTACCCTGCAAGAATCCAGCACAGCCAAAGCCCGGGATGCGCTGCTTTGCTTGAGGCTCTAAAACACGCACTCAGCGTCCCATTTCTCTCGCTGTGAGCCTAAATAACTCATGATGGGTGGCCGTTCTGCTCCCAGTGCTCCCAGTTCCCAGCCTCTTATCCCCCGTGGGCTGCTCCACCTTGCGCTTTGCCCCGGCAGAACGAAGGTCCCCCCATCACTGCGTCCGGTGTGTCACGCTTGCGTCACGCTTGCCCGTGCTCAGCCGTTGTGCACGGTGACGGTCCCCAACCGAGCAGATCTTGCTGAGCTCTTTGCCTGCCCAGATGGTCTGGTTGGGTCTTCACCTCAGCCACCGCTGTTGTCCAAGGGAGTTCTCGCTTGCATGGAGTGGTACCACAAAAAAACACCCACTCCCTGCTTCTTGAGTCACCACCTCTTTGAATTTTGCCCAAACAGTTGGGAAACAGTGTGGAATTGGAGAAGAACCCTATTTGGAGACTTTAATTTCAAATCAAGGATTCGTAGGATGCTCCCCAGGTTGCCGTATGACGCGATCTTTGCTGTGCAGCTGGAGATGCTGTTCTGCAGGGGAAGATGGAGCTGTCTGCCGGGGCTTGGGGAGGTGAGAAATGGTTTCTCTTCTTTTCCGTTGCTGCTGAAGTGCATTGCCGGGCAGGACAGCTCTCCCGAGGCTCGTGCGGGTTCGGAGCCAGAGCGCGGATCCAATAAACACGACTCCAGGGTGGATGAGGGAGAAGTTCACCTTCATTTGGATTTTCTTTGCCTCTTTACAAAACGTTATTTCAGTGGCAGGTTGCATGGTTCTCAGTGCTTTATAGCGATCGTGGAGCAAAGCAAAGTAAGTCTTGTACGTCTTTGGTTTTCTTTTTTTCTTTTCTCACGCAAAATCCTTATTGGAGTCTTAGAGTTGCATTTCTTTTAAGGCACCCTGATCTTTGCTTCTGAGTGGGACTGGCTTGTCCCTGGCTTCTGCTTGCTTCAGTTCTTCAGTTCAAAGGAACTGGAAATGTGCTGTCTCTAAATTAACATTTTTAGGTATCTCCTTGCACTGCTCTTTAAAACCAAGCTTCCAGAAAGTAAATTCAGTTGCAAAAGGAACTAGAAAAGGGAGCTGGAGTCCAAGACCTGCGGATCAAATGCAGTGCGTGCTTGTTCCGGTGACTATCTAGACACATCAGTGACAAGAAGGGGACGGCCACCGCTCTAGGCTCTATCTAGACAGCAGCATTGCAGCCAGAGTGATGCTTCACCTGCCCATGGTCAGTCTGGGCTGATTTTATCAGTGTCAGCAGAATCGGCGTGAATTCGGAAGGGATGAGCTGTCACTGGCATTGGTCTTCTGCTCTTTAAATAAAGCCGCATCCTCTGCCGACCAGGCGCAGGCGGTTCGTGTCTGTCCATGGATGGGAGTGGGAGGCTTTGGGTTGATGTGATGTTCTTTGCCCCATCCTTGCCTTGGGAGGTTGATTTGGCTTCGAGGAGGAATTTGGGAGCTCTTTGCATCCTGCGGATTGAGCGGGGAGCAACCTCCGTGTCCTGATGCAAACAGCGGTGCCAGCTGCTGGGGGGATGATGGGTGTGTTGGGATGATGGGCGTGTTACGGTGATGGCTAGCAGGGACTGCTCTGAAGGTCCCTCCCTGTTCCTCTCCTCAAAGGAGAGCAAACCACCGTGGAAAATCACTGATGTTCAGTGCTGCTTCTTAGCCTTGTTGCCAGACACAGCCCTGAAACGTGGACCCGGGCAACCTCCCTGTCCTATAAGGGCTTGTAGGGTCCAGGTTTTTTTGTACGATGAGCAAATCAGAGGAAAACTACTCCTTTCCTTTAGCCAGAGGTGACCTGATGTGTGTCCAGTGGTTTTCTCCTCTGGCTTGTCATGATAGCTGCAATCCCAAGGAGAAAAATCACTTCTCCCCAGGTGCCCCCCATCCTCTCTCCTCCACTCCCTACCTGCTCGCGGGGGAGGCTGTTCCTTGCTTGGTGTGTTTTGGTGGTGTTTTTATACCCCCCCTGCCAAATGCATCTTTCTTGCCTTACTCATGCAAAAATCTGTCGCCTTTTTTTTACCACGCCTGCTCATCGCCTGGCTTTCAGTCATCCCGAAGACAATCTGTGGCACTGGTGGTATTAATATTGCCACTCGACAGACTTAGCCCGGTCATTAATAAGCAAAGCCAACAGCTAATGGGGCCTCGCTGACCCACGTCTGCTCGGGGTGACCTCCCACCTCCGTCCCGTTCGCCAATTTGTTACCCAATTTATAGCCTGTGTCCTTGGTTCGGGGTGACTAAGAGCAAAGCACGTGTGCCTGTCGCACCGTCGTCCTCCTTGTTAATACATCTCCTTCCAGCTCCGGTTACAGACTTTCCTGCCGCGAGCAGGTAATGAAAATCCTGCTGCCCCCTGGTAAACAGCCCTCTGCCTGCATTTCCTTTGTGCGAGCTGGTTTTGAGCTGCGTTTAATTGGGATCGCATTGGGCTGGATTTACCTGCGGGTCGGCTTGCAACGTGACTCTGTCCATATGGTGCATGGAGCAGGGTGTATAGAAAGCCTCATACTGAAACCTCTGTAGTAGTTGGGCTTGATTAAACATTATAGCTGCCTTTATAGCTCTGGATGCTTGGCCAGCTTGTTTTCCTGCTGGAAAAACTATTAGAGCATCCTCTTTCCCCAGCAGTGGTTTCCCCGTCCATCTCCCAAGCAAAGCGGAGCAGCTCTCCGGTGAGGCTGGGGGATGCTGGCCCAGGACGTTTCTCCTCGCTGCCTTCGTGGGTTCACGTCTCTTGGTTGAGTAACTACCTTTCTCTGCGCTTTCCCCGTTGCTGGTTTTTAAACTGGAGATTAAATACAGAGGTGTCGCAGAGCCCGTACGTTGCACTGACCTGGTTAGAGGAGGAGACCTGGGACGCGTGCCCAGAGCTGGGCGCATGCATCGGCTGCTTGTAGTGGGTATTTTGCAGGGACTGTTGACAACTCAAGATAATAATAATAAGCTTCATTTTTGCACCATATTCTCTCCCCATCCACAGGCCAATTTCATGCTTTATTATGATTTCAATGTTTTAGTTTATGCCGCAAGTGGAAAATTATGTTAGGATTCAGAGAAGCTCATTAGAGCACATTAAAGCTCTCTGTGAGACGGTTCTCTGGAATTAGAGGCTTTAACCTTGTTTAGTTAAAATTCAAAGCCAATTCTGGCCGTGGCAGGACTGGAAGGGATGGTTCACTCCGAGGTTAATGCACTTTATCAATCCACTTTAAATTCCCTTCGCTGTTTTGCCGGCTGATGCAGCGTGCTTATCCAGGCAAGTTTGTGCCGCATCCTCAGGATAAGGCAAGCGCGCTCCTGAAAGGATGGTCAGTGCAGATTTTGGTAGGTTTTGGCAAAGAGTTGAGCATAAAAAGCGGGATTTTTCCCCAGATCTGACGCTGTCGCCAGCTGCTAATCCTGGGGCGGGATTAAAAGTTGGTTGGGGGAGCTCGGCCACCCTGTACCTGAGTCCATCCTACAGTCTCTTTAAAGCCTAATTCCCATGTCCTGTCCCCAGACAACATCGTGATCTCTGTCACTTCTGATTTTCCCGTTATTTCCAGCTCAATTTTGGCTTTAGGGAGTTGGAGCTTTTCCTTGCTGTTCACGTAGCACCTACGAACCCCAGTCTTGAGCCAGGACCCTGTGTCCTTTTAAACACCTGCAAAAGCACCTTGCTGGAGTGCAGCCATGAGCCCTGCATCCTTGCAAGCTGCCTTTGGTCCCATCCAGTTTTTTTCACCCACTGCCACGCAGCCCCTTCCCTTTGTGGAGGAGAAGGAGGATTTATTATCTATGAAGCTTGCCTGGCAGTTGGGGACGATACCTGCCCAGCTGCTGGTAGGGTGGGACGCAGAAGGCTAAATAGGAGCTGTACTGCAGAGAGCATCGCTTGTGCCACCACAAATGCTCAGATTTGGTCAGGGCTTGTAGCCGATTTATTTTTAGCATACATTCAAGAGGGATTTGGGATTAGAGCTTTGTTCTGCGGACGTCCAGGCAGTAGCAGATGGGAATAGGATGCGCTGGGTTACAGCGGGAGAGCAGCAGGCGCGTGGGTGCTCTCGGGGGTTCGCTGGTGTGGGGGGACCGTGTAAGACGAGTGACACGACCGAGGTCCCGTGGGGAGTCTGTGGCAGGGCGTGGAGATCGATGGCAGTTTCGTGGCTTTTAGGCTCATGCTCAGATATGTCAGGGTGGCGTAAAGGCTCTTTGTGTCAGTTGGATTCAACTTCCAAGGTTTCTTTTCATGGGCTGAAATTCTCTTCTTGGCCACTGCCCCAAGTGGGAGCTGGCAATGGGCTGTTGAGGGAGGGGAAAAAATTAAAAAGAAGCAAAACGAGTTTTATTTTTTTTGCCTAGAAGGAAAGACACACATGACTGGAGCCTGGCTTTGAAGTGCTTAAATGAGTGCCCTGAAATTTGGCAAAGGAAATATCCCCAGGCAGACCTGCCTTCAAAGGCTTGGGCTGGAAAGCCCTTGCAAAGGGCTTGTGTGGGGACGGTGGAGACAGCGAGGAGGCTGCTCTGTTCCTGAGTTTAAGACTTCATTTTGGAAGTGTTTTACAGCAAGCAGGTGTATTAAACATCAGCCTGTCACCTTGGTTAGAAAAATCTCGGATGAGAAATGGGGAGAAGCAAGAAAACCGGTCATCTCGAGCATTAATCACAGCTGTACCAGAAGGATCCATTTATCCCTTGGCTGAGCAGCAGTGCAGGGCGAGAGGGCTCGTGCGCTCCCCTGCGGGACGGCAGCTTGCCATGGAGAATGCCAGAGCTTTAACTCCGAGTCGCTCTCGAAACCTGGGGGGAAATCGGCTTCAGAGCCTATTGGGGAGAGCTGCGGAGCAGCGGTGATGTGGGACAGGGCATGGAGCAGCCCCACCAGGAGCTTGTGGGAGGCAAGAGGATGGGTACAACGCAGAAGCGATTGCTATTTTAAGATGTTGCTTCATATATATTTTTTCCAAGCTACAATATATGTATAATAGAGCTATAATATGTGGTTCGTTAGGGAGCAAGCGAGGCTTTTCTGCATCTCGGGATAACCCCTTTAGGAGCACGGTTGCACCCCCACTGGCCCAGGCAATAAATTAATTCCCTGTGCTCTGAAGCAAAAGCGACCTGGCCATTTTTCCCCATGCCTCGGTGTTGCTGCTGCGGTCCTTTCATGGTCATGATTTGCAAAAATCGCTTCCTAAGTAAATAACGATCGATGCATCTGGGAGGCTGGGGAGCCGGGGACATTATCTTTCTGAATTAACTTGATTGTGTTTAATGCGTGGGCAGCGGGTGGTTGGGGTTAGCGCAGGAGTTGAAATTTGAGCAACAAGTTATGAAGCAGGTGACTCATTCCTAGCGCTCGCCGAAAACAAGTTGGCGGAGAAAAGATAGGCAGAGGATCTGGCTCCGTCGTACCCACCCACGGCACAGCGCGGGGGGTTGATTTAGGCGCGGGGCAGTGGAAAGGGGTGTGGAGCATCGCTGTGCACCGAAGGCATTGTCACAGCGGGAGCCCCAAATGCCTGCTGCTTCCTCGGGGAAGGTTTTAACATCTGCAAGGCATTTTGGATTTTTTGGTTTTTTTTGCATAAAATCTGATAAAAGCAAAGCGAGGCTCCTGGGGTGTTCGCAGCCCACGGGGAGAGAATATCTGAGCCGCAGGTTTCCCTCGTGGTTAGAACCAGGCGGGCATAATTCAGCTCATCCTGCACATGGAAGGGAGCGGGTGCCCTGTGTCCTTGCAGCATCTGTTGTTGTAGCTGGCACATTGCTGATAGATAACATTAAGTGAGATTAATTGTGTTCTTGCTGTCTAACCCCCATCGCTCTTCAAGATGTATAAAGCACATAGAAACCTTACCCGGTGCGGGGGCTTACCATGTTTTTCTTGCTTCTAGTCCTTGTTTCAGGATAAAAAGAGTCATTTCGTATGGCCACCATATGCAGGGGAGCGCGGTGGCCATGGGGAACCCGTGGGGTGATGGACCCCAAAGGCAGCTTGTTGCGTTACCATCTGATCCAGTGCACGCGTACCCACTACGCGCATCTGAGGATTATTAAAAGACTTATTAGACCTGCAGGTCTTTAAACATCAGTCTGCTTTCCTGAAGGTCCATTGACCTGGATAAGATAGACCAGGTAGCCGTTAACACTGATTAGCTAATGGGATTTATCCGAGCTCATAAATGTCATGAAATGATGGGTAACGTAATAGCGACATAAGAGAGCGGCACAGCGAAGGCATCGCGGTCGGGGAGGCGGAGGTGCCGCCGCCGCAGCCCTTTGGCAGCGAGCGCTGGCTGGCGCTGAGAGCTTGAGCTATTAAAATGAAAAATAAAACTTTCTGGACAGAAAGTCTTCGAAGTAATAAGGTTTTTTTAAATCGCTAAGTACGGAGCGGGTTTGTGCTGGGGGATTGTCTGTGGCATGCCGCGTTTGTGGGCAAAGGAGCTTTTCAAAGGGCCTCTGGCCCCAGCATCACTGAGAGACAGGGCAGGGACGTGCCAGGCTTGGGTGGTGCATCTCGGCCAGTGCCATACTTCATCCTGGGGTCTTCTCAACGGCAGACGGTCACAGGCCACCCACGAACCCTCATGCCCCAGCAATAACTCCAGCAATCGGGATGGGAGCATTTTACAGAGCCCCCAAACCATCCCTGATCCCGCAGCTGACACGGCAGAGGTGTCAAATACAGCTCAAAGTCATTCCTGGGGACCAAACCACACAACCCTACAGGCTGCTGAAATAAAAGGCTGCAGAAAACATATTGCTTTTATGGCGCGTTGCAATTTGCTGCACGCCCTATCTCATGCTAACAGTTCGCCGCTCTGCAAACTGCCACCCTCTCCGTGTCTGCACCGGAGAGGCCAGCGTCTCATGTCCCCTCTGTCATCACCTTCTGCTCTGCCAATGCTCCTGGTTGGTGTCTGATTTATTCACTCCAAGTCCAACTCCAGGCGATTGTTCCCTGCTTGTGTTTTGCTTTTACTTTATTGCATCGTGGCAGAAGCTGGCCGTCTGAGTCCTTTGGAGCTAAGGTCTCTATATTGTAGACTGGAGTTCTCCTTCATTTTATTTTCCCTTTTTTTTAGTAAAAAACAGGTGTTTTGTTTTTAAAAAAAAAATGCAAAAGAAATTGTGGAGAAGCAAACATTGTTTGAGGCAGGTCTGTGTTGTGTCCTGTGTTCAGTTAAATTGCATATGTACTTTCCAAGCGTAGGTCAGTTCGGCTGCTTAGTTGAGATGGGTTTGAAGTTGATGTGCATCATGTCCCTAAAGTATGGACTTGCCCACGGTGGTATTGCTGACCTTGTTGCTTTTGGTGATGTAGAAATTGAAAATAAGTTTGTATTTGCTTCTTGAGCCTTTCTTCCTCCGTGGCTTCTAGTAAAACCTGAGGTGTCCCCACTGTCTTCAATTTTGTTTTCTTCCCTGGATGCTCCCCTTAACTCACTCATCTCCTGAGGTGCCCAAACTTCTTTTCTTGCATGGCTTTCTGGGATGAAACCCAACAGCATCCCACCACGGCACAACCTGCCACCGCACCTCGCGTCAGGACCATCTCTAGGCTCAACCTTAACATCTCTCCAGGCGGAGAAGCCTTAACAAAATCCATCTCCACCCTGGCAGGTCCTGCAGATTGGCAAATAATAATGGAATAACCCCAACGTGGAGCCTTCACCTTCAGGGAAGAAATCCATGCTTCACTTCCCTGCTTCCATTGCGATTTCAGCTCTTTGTGGATTTGGCCACGGCTCATCCCAGCGCGTGTCAGAAGAAGGTTGGAGGGATTTGTTTTAGTTCTGCTCGTTTTCCAGTTCAGGTTTGCTTGTGTGGGGCCGGTTGCCTCTGCAGTTTGTAATTTGCTTCTACGCCAGGTCTGTTGTTCCGTTAACAGCAATAAACTTCCGAGCTGTCAGCCCCTGCTTTGCTGATAATAAAACACGTTGCGGATAACGCATCTTTGCAGGGCAGCCAAGTAGTCCAGGAGCAAAGGGAAATAAGCCAATGCGATGACTAACGAAATTATAAGGTGTGGAGGAAATAATGACCGGAGTTACTACGTTGCTTTCCAGAAGCTTTTAGCATTTCAGATGGTTGCTCTAACCTAATGCTGCTTTGCTTTTAATTGACGAATAATTGCTAGTCCCTGAAGACGGCTGTTGGTAGGGACAGAGGGCATTTGCTCCCTGGTTGAATAGTCAGGGCAGGTCCCATTTTGGTTTCGTTTCTGATAATCCATCTCGTATTGAGTCGCTTTTGGCTCATGTTGCTGTAGATGAAGGAAACACTTGTTCTCCTGTCCCTGGAGCTGGTCCTTTCCCTCCTCATTGTGATTTCAGACCTTCTTGGTAAATGGCTCCCATAACTGTGTTGTGTTTGACGTATATATCTGTACGCCTATATTGTATATGGAGCAGCTTTGTAGGAGCTAAGCCCCTTTTCACGGGGTACGAGGCAGGTTGGCCGAGACCCCCTAAGCTGCTGAGATCCAGGAAAACCAAGGGGAGTGAGGAGCACGTGTTCTCCCAACACGCTTGGCTCTTTGCGATGCCACGCTGCATCACACAGCTTGGAGGATGCTTGGTGTGTTCCTTCTTGTTGAAACCCAAAAAGCTGGGAAATGGGGTTTGTCCATGGTGGAAGCTGCAGCAGTGGCCAGGCCTGGGGCTACAGGACTTGAAGATTTTACTTCATGAAGCCATGGCTCCAAGCCCAGCCTCGGGACCACGGTGCTGGAGCAGTAGGTGCATGGGGATGGTTGCTGTCCCAGCAGTTTGCATCCAGCTCACGTTGGAGCATCAGTCTTCACAGCAGGGTCAGTTTGAGCCTTTAGTTCTTAGTGGTGTAGATCTAAGCGTGGAGAAAGGGATTACCCTCAATAAGGGCAAAGGCAGAAGCAGGGCGAGCGATCACGGGGAAAACATCACAAAATGGTCTTCCAGGAGGAGCTGCCGTTTTGCACTCTGGCAGCTGAAGCTAAGAAAGGGAAAAAAAACCTTTTCCATTGATGCAGGACCATCTCCACGCCAAGAAACCCTCCCTGCTCTCCCCTATTAGTTTTTTTTTTTCATCCACTGACTCCATTCACTACTTTGTGTTGACTTGGCGTCTTGGACAGGTCAGCTGTGAAAGCTGCTGTGATCCACAATGCGCTAGCTCCGGCTAAGTTAGTTCAGACAAATAATATCTCCAAGGCTGACTCTGTATAGCTGACTTGGTTGGGAACAAGTAGCTGCAGAAGCCCTTGACAGAGCATCTGAGGCTTTCCAGGATCTGGCGATGCTTTTAAGAAGTCACCAGGGAGACGTGAAAGGTGCAGAAAGCTTCCAGAAATTCTTCTGTATTTCTTAGTTCATTGCGAAGGTTGGTGGTGGTGAGACTCTGCTCGCCCACGGCTGAGGGACTGCTCAGGGCAGCTGCAGGGTAGCAAATTCAGGGGAAAAAAAAGGAAAACTGACTGTATCAAAAATGCAGAGCCCTGATGAAGCTGTCACATACTTCCCTGGTGAGGCTGAAACTTCAGTGGGGTGTAAGGAGGCTCTGCAGATAACTCTGAATATATGGAGTTGTAACAAAGAATGGGTTTGGAAGGAAAAAAGAAAAGCTGTTTGTGGTAGAATCTGTTCCAGTGAGAAATGCTCCATCCCCCCGCTGCCAAAGCACCCAAGGGAAGGTTTTGGGGCTGGGGACTCCCACGTTTAGCCACTTTGGTGCTGCTCGTTTTTATTCTTTCCTCTTGTTTTTCCTGGCCCATTGGGACAGACCGCGTGCCCCCAAAGACTTGCTTGGATTTACTTTGCCAATAGCAGGATGTTCATAAAAGCTTTTCTCTTGAAGTTGCATTTTAAGAGTTTCCTATTGTTTACCCAGAGGTAATTCTCCATCAATGTCAGTTAATTAATCAGTCTGGCGTTTGGGTCAGGCAATAGCTCTTTACTTCCAAGTGTGACATCCCTTGGAGCCCTCGTTTCAAACACAGCCCGTTTTGGCTGCAAAAAGAGCTTCTGCTGCAGCTGAGCATCGCTCCCCGTCCGCATCCTTCTGCGGCCACCGCAGTCCCTGCAGCATCCTGACCCTCGGCACCATCGCCGACCCTACACGGCATCTACGCATCGCAGCCCCATGCAGCTCCCAGCCCCTCGCCTGCCTGCGGAGCGCTGCCTCCTTCCCCCGCTGCCTGCAGGATGCTGCCGGGCACCGTCTCTTGGTTTTCCTGCAGAGGAATCGCACGGCTCAACCTCAAATCCCCTTTTGATAGGTAGGTTTGGTGTCAAAATCTCTCTAAAGTCCACTCGAAAGAATTTATGAAATGGTCTTTCTTATTGGCGCCGCTAAGCAAATAGAGCTGCGTGCGTTTATGCGCTGGATGTGCAGGGTATCGTCGGGAATAGAAATTGCATCAAATAAATTCCTTGAAATGGAGAGAAGGAAAATCTTTATTCAGTGAGCCGCTCAAACAGAGTGCTAAAGAGCCGAGCCTTTTAGGAGCTAGTGTCAAATTAATTACAAAATAAAGCCTTTACATTTCTGAACAGCTGGTTTTTACATTTTTAGAGTTGAATTTTGTTCGTGATTACTGTAGGCTTACTCCTGCAAAGCGAACCATAAAATAAGACCAGGGGAAGGTTGTTAAGGGAGTCGTGATATCTGTAATGCCAGGGCCTGACTGGGGTGTGCGTGCTGAGGGTTCGGGGATTTTGGTCCTGGGTTTTTTTATAGTGGGTGTTTTCTCCTTGAGAAAGTTTTTTCTGGTGCTTTTATTAGGAGGGCAGGGACCAATGCACGCTGCTTGCATAAAATTTAAAATAAAAGGCAAAAAGAGGACAGGGTTAAAGCCATTTTGTGTCGTTGCTTTTGGAAGCCTTCGCACTGTGCTTTTAGGGCCATTTACATTTGGGTCAGAGGATGTTCCCACCGCTGGTGGCATCTGGGCCGCTTCGGAGCAGCTCTGGTTGCTGCACTGCGAACTTGCGCTGCAGTAAACGGGAGCGAGGGCAAAGCGATGCTGTCACGCGGCATCCCAGGGAGCGCTTGAAAATAAAAATATGTATCCGTTTTGAGTGCAGGTTCTCAAAATTTTGCATTATTGCAATCTTCTGCAGCAGCAGCCGATGGCTTTTACAGCAGGGTGATGGGTTTTGTCCGACAAATGCCGTTCCCCCCCAGCATAGGGTTGGCCAGAGGCAATGTGCTTCTGCCCTTATATTAGAAAGAGAAGTCTCTCTGTAGGTTATTGGACACCAAACCGCGTAGTTTGGACGGGGGACGGGTAATTGGACCAAGAATTTGGACACTTGGTGCCGAAAGGGTCTTTGCGGTGTGAGGAAGACTCATCTCAGCCTCGAAGCTGGAGGAAGCGGCGCGTCTCAGGGACTGGCAGGTTCTGGTGGAGATAGATACATAAATATACCTGGCAAGCTAATTAAAAGGATATTTTTCTACTTTAAAACCATGCTGTGTGCGCTGAACAAACTCATTTCCTTGCCTGGGTTATGAATATCTTCCGAGGTTATTACGAGCTAGAAGCAACTAAAAGCACTGAAATGGGCCCCCTTGGCTTCGTTTCCATGGGTGCTCGGCTCCAGGTACCAGATCTCTGCCTTGAGGATGCTCCAGAGAGCTGAGGGCTGGTGTGTATCAAGCTAAAGTTTAATTGCAGTTTTTCTTACCTCCTACAGCTTGGGGTCTGTCTCTGGTTCAGGCTGTCAGGTCTGCATCTCATCTGCACGAAGTAGCAGGAGGTGCATAGTTGGAATTTTTTTTTTTTTTAAAAGGAAAAAAAAAACCATCTGGGATGATCTGGGAAACTTATGTTTGCCCATAAAGAGCTTTGAGTCCCCCTTGAGTGTGAAACGTGCTGTAAAAAATGTAAGAAAGGAGCTGGCGGATACCTAAACCCTTTGATAGTGAATAAATAGACTTTAGACCATAAATAGACTCTTTGGAGGTATCTGCCAGAAATATCTAAGTGTTGGTTTTAAGGAGGGATGCAGACCAGCTGCCCAGCTCCCCTGTGTCCCGTTACACCGTGTGTTTGCTGTAATGAAAGGATCTCCCTTACTTTCCCTTGCCTTGCTGCGTTTTGCATTTACAAAGCAAATTGTCCCTGTCCTGGGGTTTGGGGACATCCTCGGGCAAGTCCGCTCCCTGCGGGATCATGAGTGCCATTGTAATTAACCTGAAATTCCACAGGCATTGGGATCTCTTGGGAAGGTTTTGAGTCGAATAAAGAGTTAAGGGATAAAAAACCATCTTGCCTTTGGACTCATTGGGCTTTCATCCACCACCAGTGATGGAGCAGGATTGCCCCAGCCCTGGAGGAGGGATGCAGCCGTGGAGGAGATGCTCATGCCTGGCCGCTGGCGCTTCATGTCTCGCGCTAAATAATAATGGGGGATGCGTACAGCAAATCCTTTAGCACACCCCAGCTCATGGCAAGAGCCGGGGTTTCACTGCGTGTGTCTGGTCCTGGGGCTTCGATCGAGGCGTTTGGAGGTAGTTCCTAAAATCCCCCGTGTAACTCCAAGCACCGGCTCTGCGCCGTGGGGTTCTGTGTCCCAGCGCCTTTCTGCAACGGCAAGGGGTTGCTTGGAGCTGTGGCTGTACAAATAATAAATAGCAGCTATAAAATCTCTCGCTGAATCGGCTACTTCAGCAGTAATTTAAATTAAAAGGCTAACGGAGGTTAATCCTTTAGCCAAAGGATGCTTACAGAGTGTCCGTGCTGGTCTGGCTGCAGAGGCCGTGGATCGGGTACTTGTGTGGAGTTTGGGAATACAGAATGCAAAATAATTCTGTTGCTGTATTTTTTTTTTTTTTTTTTTTCCCCTGGAAAATATTCTGGTCCTTTTCATACAGTCTTTATAGGGCTGTCTCCAAAAAGCTGTCATGCAACAAACGTGCTACGTGTGTGCTTGCTGTGAACAGCAGAGCCTGGCCGTTGCTGCTTGCCTGATTCTATCAGTATATTTGGACTCCATAGTCCAAATCTGATTCAATCCCGCATAGAAAATTATCAGGAATGATTTATATTAACCCAGTGGGAGTCAAGTGGATTTGCCGAGAGCATCATCTTTGCCCCGCTGCTGTCGTGGCTGGAGACCTCGCTGCGCACGACCTTCGGCGGGGACCGCAATGCTGGGGTGCAGCCCACGCTGGGCTGCGATACCGCATCCCGTGATCTCCTCCAGCGCTGCTCTGCTCTAACAAGTGACTGCAAAAATACCAACATATCATGCCTGGTTTACTACCACTCAGTGATTTTGAGATCCAATCTGCCCCATTTACAAGCATGAATTTTTTTTTTTCCCCCCCTGCCTGCCGGTACCAATTTACCCTGGAATCAGAAAGTTAAGTTTGTCGTGTCCTCAGCGATGATGATGATACAAAACTGCAGCTGCATCCCTGGGTGAGTGTTTGTGGCTGAAACACGGGCCAGAAAGCAGGGCTGCCGCTGCCCCCGGCTGTGCCAGCTCTGCCCAGCTAAAAGTGGGGAAAAAGAGCAAAAAGATTTGACTTCCTATAGACACTCAGCTGAGCAAGAAGGGGCTATGGCTACTAATTCTCTTCTTGCAATAAATTCACTCTAAATTTCAAGCACAGGATTTCTTTATACCATGCTATAAACCAGCAGCTGCGCACAGCTGTGCCCCTCGTCCCATGTGGTTTAAATGCACGGATCCGTCCCGTGGAAATAGATGCTTGGGTGCAACGAATCCTGCCCATCATCAGCCTTAGGCTTAAAACAAACTTCATCTCAGTTTACATCTATTTGTACCTATATATGTACCTCCATATGTACTTCCCTCCCTGCTTTGCCTTTCACCACTGATTGCAGGAGTCTTGGTAGCAGGGTTTGGGTCCACGTTTTACTGTAGAGGCCTGAATTTAGGTGAGATAAAATCCACTTTAGCTGTTATTTTCATATTTTCCCCACCGTAAGGGGACCGTTTTTTTTGCAGCTGTCATTGGGAATAATTTAGTTCCAGCTGGGGATAACCTGCCGACATCTTACTCGAGGTACGCTGCTTCGTGCATCGTATCTCCGGATGATGCATTACCATAACGCATCGCGTGGTAGGGAGCAGAGGGGCGAAGTACAATGGGATCAGATGTGCTCAGCTCCAGGAGCAAGCACGGAGGTGGCTCTGGTCCAGCGGTTGCCCCATGAGCGCAGCAGCCACCTCCTGCGAGCCGATGCTCGGAGGTCATCTTGCGCTACGAGGTAGCGGGTGCATAGGTAGTGTCAAAAGTGATGGTGTTTTACCCCATTGGAGGCCTGATTCAGCTCACTCCCATCTGTAGCGAACTCCCCCTGCCTGCCTTTGGCGCGGGATTGTATAAATATGGCTACGATGCCTGCGCTCCTCGTATCGCCGTAATTTCCGAGCACCTCGCAGGCACGAATGCAGGTGTCCTCACATGCTCCTGTGGAGGCAGGCACTGCCAATATCCCTATTTTACCCATCCACAGGCTGCGTTTTCCCCACAAAAGGTGAGAAACACGGTGGCTGCCTGTCCTGCCTGCTCCATGCACCCAAAGGGAGTCCTTGAGTTGAGACTCGCCGCCACGCTGACGGCACATGCGTGAGCGATGGGGCACGGTTGTGCACGCACGAGTGATGGGGAATTGCTTTGCGTGCGCGAGCAATGGAGAACAGCTTTGCTTGCTGGGATCTTCTGCACCGGAGAGCGCTGGGGCGTTGCTGGGAGGTCTGCGTGCAGCCAACGGGCGCAAGAAGAAAGACACTGTGCATACAGCCACCCCAACTTCGCTCTTCCAAATGATGTAGCCGTCACAAGAAAGTTGAAGGGAATGCTTTGCGCTCACTTTTGAGCATCTCTAGCTAACGTGCCTGGAAGTGCGTTATGGAAATACCTTTCTCAGCTGACTGTAGAGAGAACTTCAGAGCCTGAATGGTGGTGCTCTGAATTACGGCTTGATGATACGCCGGTGAAAACCTGCAGTGCAAATCCCTTGGTGTGCAAGGAGCATAAAACCAGCACCTGACCATATGGCCATGGCCATTCATGATGGTGGCCAGGCTGGTCCCGAGCTCCACCCCACGCCCTGTGCTGGATGGGGACAGGCTTGGCTTTTTCTTGTGCCCTCAATATTTCACTCCAGGCAGAAGCTGTAACACTCAGGTCTATAAGTAGTAAAAGCCTCCCAGGGTTTTAAGCTTCGCGGGCTACAGAGAAATGCTGTTTTCAGTACAACGTTTAGTACTTATCTCCTCGTGTAAGGATGAGGGAGCGGTTGTTGCTTTTCCCTCGGAAAAGGCGTGAGATGAAGTCGTCTCACTGGGGGTATTTGGAGCTGTTTGTCCTTTTCATGAGGCTGATGCCTCCCTCCTGTGCCAGCTCTGCGGAAAGGCTGGGCTTTCTAGGCAGGGAATGGCCTAAAAAGCTCCAGACATGAGAATAATTTTATAGCTAGGAGCAAACGCTTCTGGCGTTGGCTGGGGAGGAACCGGCATGCAGGTTCTCAGTATCTCAGGAGGGTTGTGGAGGGGCTGAAGGCCATGGCCGAGGAGTCTCCAGCCAATCTCACCCTGGATGACCAGGACAGAGCATTTCCCCATCCCTCCTTTGGCTTTGGGGTGCTGCTTGATGGTTTTAAGGTGCATGGGAGTTCTGAAGACGGTCAGTCAGCATTTTCTGGAGAGCTCATTTAGTACATGATGTCCTTCCTTAGCTGCAGGGGTTGGGGTTTGACACTGACATTTCCAGTTCAAATGTTTTGTCCACCCTCTTTGCTAAGACTCCATAGCCCCTGCATGAGTATCTTCACGTGGATGAGTGCCAGGGGGATCCGTGGGCTCCCGTGGCACGCTCTCAAGGTATTTTTGGCAGGGCCATGCAGCAGTATCGCCGTTATCAGTCCCAGAGCTGCAGCTGCTGCCGGGCTGGAGACAGAGCTGTGCTGCTACTCGGTACGGAGTTCAGCAAGGGTAATGAAGAACAATTCATTAAATGAATCAGTGAGGAGAGGTTAGGAAGACAGATTGTAATTATTATCTAAATGAATCCTGGCCTTCAAGCCGTATGCTGGCACCTGTTAAAAGGCTCCGGGGCTTCCACTGCTGGGATGCGCAGAGCTCGTCCACGGGTTGCTGCTGGTGGAGGGACGGCCTTGGTGGTCACGAAGGAGGAATGCAATACACCGTCACCTTTCTCCTCTTTCCACACCATCTGCTGCTTCCTGAGGGCATTGTCCAGCTTGTCGTCTTGTCTGACCTCGTTCAAGCCGAGCCTGGTGATATCGCGGTCCCAGCCTGGCGTGTCTCGGGCTGTTGACCTCATTTCACCCACGTACAGTGCATGTTCATACACGCCGAGCGGCCTCACGCTTGTGCTGGGGCATTGATCTTCATAAGATGAGAAACTTTTTGTTAAAAACCCCACCTTCTCCCCCCAAAACCCCTCCCAAACCAGTAAAACTCAGAGGATTGCGTTCTGCATCGGGTTACTGAAGGACCAGGGGACGGTGTTCTGCAAACCGAGTCCTGGGAAATTAAGAGATGTTCATGGATTAATTTCTGTTTATGTGGGAGAGGAACCGTTGTGGGAGCATGCAGATATTGTTTCCTACAAACTAATAAATTACGGTCTGGTGGGACAGAGCTCCTGTCGCATCGTTCTGCATCATTTTGTTATGTGTGGAAGTAATTAGGGCTTGATGGGGATCAGAGAGAGGGTAGCAGTTTTCTTAGTTTATGGACCAACATAATTCTCAACTATTTGGAGCTTCACCACTATAGTTTATTCATTTGCTGCCAGAATATTAGCGCTATATTTCTTTTTAAATATCCACTCAACCAGTGCTAAATTGCAGTGATCGCTGTGGGGGTGATTTATGCCAGCTATAAGGACCCTCCATAAGTACTCACCATCCAAACCAACGCTTGCACCAATATGCCATTACGGGGAGCGGCTGATGGCGCAAATAAGAAGCAAATGGCAATATCTCTTAGTGAATTAAACGTGCTCGCCTGTCGGGCCTCCGCGTTAACGCTGCTAGAGTTTAACTGTTCTTGAAGGGTAGAATATAGGGGTATGAATTGTGATCCGCTGGGCGACTTTTAATGCCATCCTATAAAATAAAGAAATTAAAAAGAGAGTTGGTCCTGTCCAGTGGCAAAAACTGGTTTTGAAGGCAGAGATCGATGTCTTAGGAGCGTTATGCGTTATGTAGCAGCTTGTTGGCAATGGCAGACTATTACACTTGGGATGCTGGCCGCTGCTAGTTTGTTAAAGAAATAACATTAACGCCAGTACAAGACTATCTTAGCCTCAGGCGGTACCTAGGACCTCGATAACTTCTTGTTTAAAACCAGCAGACTTGTATAAAACCAGAGCTGACATCCCTGCTGTTCCCATACGGTCGTGCGACAGCGGTGCCCAGAGGGGTGCGGGCAGACATCGAACTGATGTCAACGAAGCATCTCCCTGCCTCGCCTTGCAGAGATGCTTGACAAGCCCCACTGGAATATCTCAGTCTTGGAGGCCGAAAGGAAAAACCCTGTCCTTGTAAACACATCTCTGACAACTTTTATGGCTCTGCTTTCCGGAGGGAGCTCCATCCCCATTACTCTTCTCTGCTGCGAGATTAAACCTGACACCATGAAGGATGGATAATATTTTGCTTGTCTGACATGCTTCTATGCCAGGTTTCCGATAATACAAAACAAACACGAATTGAGAGAGAAATCCATGGCTACCCTTCGAGGGGGAGAAGATACCCAAGTATGTCATCTATATGCATTTTCCCTCCTGGTTTATGTTAATGTTTGAAAGAACCGTGCCTTGTCTTATGGTCTCTTGAGGTTGACCGACCAAGTCACCTTTTGAATACATGGGTCCATGAGGTTTTTTGTATTCTCCCAGTGTTCTTGTAGGACTGAGATACGTAATCCTCTCCAATGAAGAGGATGCCCTCGTTGGGCTTGCATACCCCCCTGCGTGGGATAGGGACTTGATTCCTTCTTTCCTTCCGCACTTCAGTTTGGAAGGGAGATGAAGTCCTTTCTGCCTGTTAAGTGTGAATTCCCTTCTTACCAAGCTGTCGTTGCAGTCTTGTTCTCCTTTAGAAAGAAATCCTCTTGGGATTGAACGCTTCGGAAGCCTGTTTGTCGTAGGCATCCGTTGCAATTTGCTCTTTGCAGCCGTCATTTCATTTTAAATAATGCACCGCTACCTCCTGGCAGGGTGTGAACAAATGGACCATCGTGATGCGCTTGCATGGAGCCAGCCGGACCGTGCTGTTCCTCGCACCTCAAGTGAAATAATGACATGGCTCGATGCCACTTTCGGCTCAGCAGGTGCCACAGCAGAGCTCGTAGCTATGGGAATGTATCGCTGTGCCAAAAACTCAGAAATAAGGTCTTCTTTCCTCCTAAACAGGATCTTTTTCCCATCATCTTGTGTGCGTTCCTGCCCAAACCCATCTCCATTCTCCCCAGGCCCTTTTCAGCTTCGTGTTCCCCTTCTCCTGGACCTGTCTGGAAAGTCCCTTCGGTTTCCTTTTTGCTTTGTTGTCCATGACGCTGTTGGACGTGGCTTGATAGGATACGTGTCTCTGAACCTTTGTGTCCTGCAATTGTGGAGCAAGTGATTGAGAAGGATGCTAATTTGCTCTTTTCAACGGTTAGTACCTTAATCTGACAACTAACGTCTTGCCTTGTCAGTGAGCTCTAGCCCGCGTCTTTGTCTGGATTTAGAAAAGTAATTTACAGACTTGAAATGACTTGCTTTTACCATCATTTTGCTCCGTATTGAAAGGATAATTTATCAGCAGGTATGCTTGTGCTGTGCATGCCGGTTACAGACTGTGAAATACATTTTTCTCTATTACTCTGGTCAGTCTTGCTTGCATTTTGAGTATCAGTCTTTTTTGCCCCGTTGGTTTGACACACAGCAGGATGTACATTGGCGTCTCGGAGCTTTTGATGGTGGTGACTTCTGTTTGGTACATGGAGCCTGTTTGAGATACCCATGCTCTCCTTTTTAATTTCACAGGGTGCACGTTTTTCCCTTGACGTGCTAAAGAAGGGCTCATTGTGTCGCTCAAATACTATTTCACAGGTTTTGAACATGTTTACCTTTGTACTTAAATGGGGATTTTTCAGAGGAGCTGTCAAAAGTAACAAGTGATCCATCAAAGATAAAAATTGCTATTTTTATAGACTATTCTCAAGGTACATGTTTGTATTTTTGTTTCTGGCTTGTGCTGGACCTTCTTTTTATCGCAAGTTAAAACGTTACTAACAGCAAGGAGTGCTGTTTTCCCCCAAGACAAATAAACTGAGGTTAAATCATTCTGCTTTGGCTCATGTTTACCGTCTCGGGTGTATCACGGCAGTTAGTATATACTGATGTTGCCCTTTCCGAACAGCTCTGTCCTTTTATCCTGATGATCTGATAATGCTCTCAATCCTTCCCTGTTATCAGGGAGCCCAAAAAAGCCTGAAACCAAGAGGATCCCCTGAAAAAAACTTATATCTTCCCAAATAATCGTTCATAGCAAAGGTGAGAAGGTGAGGAACAGCACAACCCCGTTTAATGTCAGTTGATATGAATGCATATGGATTTTTGACCTTGGCAGTGTCTTTTGAAATGCTATTATAAATAGTCTTTTATGGCTTCTTAGGGAAAGATGGAAAACCTCGTGGTTGAGGCTCGAGAGAGAGGTACCCGCGGTTGTCCCGTGCCGTGGTCTGCCGCCGTGGTTGGGCATTGAGCACCGTGGCTAAGCTCTGCTGCGCACAGCTCGGCTGCGTGCGGGGAAGTTTTATATATGGGGATGCCATATATATATGGTATTTCTGTATGGTTTGCTAGGAGACTGTCCGTACAGGCACACTCTGCCCGGGGTTTCTCCCAGCGGAGGAGGTGGAAGGAACCTGCCCCGGGTTTGAGGGAGAAGGTAGCTGGCAGTGGGGCACGGGCATCCCATGGGAGCTGGGCTGTGGAGGAAAAATGAACGCTGCGGGGCTTCTTTAATGCCTGCCGTGTCTCCACAGCTCCCTCCTAAGCAAGGCTGTTGGCCTCAAAGCCTTCATCACTGTGAAACGTCCGATGGCGTTTTCAAGCTGAGGTTAAACACCGTGTCCATGCTTAGAAAGGTGCTTGCTCCATGCAGCATCAGTGGAGAGCAGGACGGATGGGATGTGTTTTCTGGGATGTGAAGAGGTTGTACGTAGAGGTGAAGCTGCTGTTACGTGTGGCATGGTTGTATATAGTAGGGTGGTGACCGCTGGGACTGTAGTGCAGGAGCTAGCAAGAGGTCTTCTGGGGGGCTTCTTCTTCAGGGGCTTCTAGGGAGGTCTCTAGCTGCAGTGAGCAGGGTGGCTTTCTTCCTTTCCTTTGTCCCTTCCCATTTTTTTTTGTCTGTCTTGTTTGTTTGTTTGTTTAATGTATTTGTGACTCCTTTCTGCCTGGGAGCAGGGCTGAGCCTAGCAGAAGATTGCCTGAAGGCATCCCCGGTCGCTGCTTGAGCATTAACACTGCTCATGGCTCACGGCTGCCTTTCCCATAAGGTCCCTGCGAGCAACCTTGTCCTGCAGGGAAAGGCTCTCGTTTCTTCCTTCTCAGTTTATTCTCTTTGATTTTCACTTCTTTGTGCTTTTAGGCCTGGGTCCTCTTAGCCCTGGTGGTGCTCGCCCCGTGGGGGCTGCTGGAGGTGAGCAGGGGGAGCAGCATGCAGCCAGCTCAAACCCTGAGTGGAGGCATCTACATGGGGTTTAGCTGGATCAGGAGTGCGCTTTGAGAGTGAATCTCCCAACTGTCCCCACTTACCATGCTTTGGTTTGCATTGAGGAGCTTCCTTGGAGTACTTGGGCTCAGCTCCTTGTGGAGCTTCCACATCTTAGTGGAAAGATGTGCTCCAGCCCAAACGGGCACCCAGGACATGAAATTGGGCTCAAGCTGGTCCAAGGGAATAAAAAGCCCTGAATCAAGTCTAGCATTTGGTCCTCCTCCCCAGCTGTTTTGCTCTATAGGTCTTCTCCTGGTCCATGCTCTTTGCTGATGTATCCCTTGTTGGTCTCCTCTTCAGCACCAGTTCTTTGCTTAGCGACTAAGCCTGGTGGTGATCCTACCCCAAAGTTTTCGTGCTGTTTGCTAGCTCTGGGTACTTCAGCAAAAGTGCCTGGTTCCTCGTTAGGACAAGCGTTCATGTCCTCCATCATATCATGATCATGGCTCTGGTGTGGTGTTTGGCTGTACAAAGCCATAAGTAACTGCCTGATTTGGGGAGATGAAAGGGTGGATACGCACCAGGAGCCTTAATGAGGATCTGTGCTTGCCGGTGGCCCTGAAGAGCAGCAGAAAATCACCGGGCTTCCTTGGGAACGTTTCCTTGCAGAGTCCTAGGAGCAATGTAGATGATGCGCTTGCAGCCCAGAAGGCCAGCCGTATCCTGGGCCGCATCAAAAGAAGCGTGGCCAGCAGGTTGAGGGAGGGGATTCTGCCCCTCTACTCGGCTCGGGTGAGACCTCACCTGGAGCCCTGCGTCCAGCTCTGGAGCCCTCAGCACAAGGAGGACATGGACCTGTTGGAGCGGGTCCAGAGGAGGCCCCAAAAATGCTCCGAGGGCTGGAGCCCCTCTGCTCCGAGGCCAGGCTGAGAGAGTTGGGGCTGTTCAGCCTGGAGAAGAGAAGGCCCCGGGGAGACCTTAGTGCGGCCTTGCAGTGCTTCAAGGGGGCCTCGAGGAAAGATGGGGACAGGCTTTTTAGCAAGGCCTGTGGTGACAGGACAAGGGGTGATGGGTTTAAACTAAAGGAGGGGAGATTTAGGCTGGATAGAAGGAAGAAATGTTTTATACCGAGGGTGGTGAAGCACTGGCACAGGTTGCCCAGAGAGGTGGTGGAGGCCCCATCCCTGGAAACATTCCAGGTCAGGTTGGACGGGGCTGTGAGCAACCTGATCTGGTTAAAGATGTCCCTGCTCACTGCAGGGGGTTGGACTGGATGGCCTCGAAAGGTCCCTTCCAACCCAAAGCATTCCATGATTCTGTGGTTCTATGATTCTATGATGCCAGCAACACCTGGATTTAAGCTGTGTCTTGGGTAGTCTCTGGGCCTTGCCGTTGCTCAGGAGCAGATGTGGGGCTGGGAAGCAGTTGCATTTCTTCCATACATGTGTCAACGCGTGCCGGGGTGTGTATGACTGGACATGTTTCCCATCTTCTCCTGCTGCGCAAGAGAAACATCTGCCAAGGTCATGGCAGATGAGCTCTTGGCCATGGCCAGCAGCCTTTCGTGGACTTTGGCGGTCACTTGCTGAGGGTGGAGCAGAGGGGACGGAGGAACGTCCCTTCCTTTTCAAGTCACCGTTTGATTTCTTTTTCTGGGATTGGGGTCCCAGCTACGCAGCTGAAGTGAGCCTCAGGCCCCTGTCACTTCAGATCTTGTTTGTTGGATAAACATGCCCTAACTGGAGCTTTTACACTTCAAATTTTACAGCTGCAAAGGGCCACATAAAAAAGCCCCATAAAATTGCCTGGATTTGTTTGGCTCAAGACTGCGCTGGGTACACCAGCATCCAAATCCTTATTCAGCATTTACACTGTGCTGTTGCTCGCAATAGAAGCTTGCTTGCGCCATGACTTTCACTACCGCAAGTTTTCTTCTTGCTGTATTTTAAACAATCCTAATTAGATATTTGTGACTTCTGCTTTCAAAACCTATCTGGGAAAACCCATCTACGGGCACTGGCTGCTGCCACAGCCTTACTGTTGTTCTGCTTATCTTTCCAGCTTGAATGGTTTAATAGGTCAGTCAGGTATTAAATTTTCACTTGGATATAAAAATCTTTTTTAAAGGGCATGTTATTTTTTTTTCCCTGCAAACGCTTCATATTCTCTGCGTCCCTTTTGCTCCGATTGGAGGTTTTTAACTTGAATATGATTTCATATTTCTCTTTTTTTTCACCTGCTTCCCTGATGCTGTGATTATAAGGCATATGTCAATATTTGAGGGGAATAAATTGCTGATGACTCCAGCTTCTGTTTAGTTTTATGAATCATCTTGGGGTCGTATGATCTCAGCAACTGCATTAGCAACTTGTGATTTCTGACGGGACTGCCGCCAGCGTGCCGCTTGGCGTCGGGCTCCCTTTGCTCTGGATATTCATTACCGGTGTTTGCTGGTTTGCCAACAATGTGCGCTCGCAGCCTAGAAGGCCAACCGTAACCTGGGCTGCATCCCCAGCAGCGTGGCCAGCAGGTCGAGGGAGGGGATTCTGCCCCTCTGCTCCGCTCTGGTGAGGCCTCACCTGGAGCCCTGCGTCCAGCTCTGGGGTCCTCAGCACAAGAAGGACATGGAGCTGTTGGAGCGGGTCCAGAGGAGGCCACAGAAATGCTCCGAGGGCTGGAGCCCCTCTGCTCCGAGGCCAGGCTGAGAGAGTTGGGGCTGTTCAGCCTGGAGAAGAGAAGGCTGCGGGGAGACCTTAGTGCGGCCTTGCAGTGCTTCAAGGGGGCCTCTAGGAAAGATGGGGACAGGCTTTTTAGCAAGGCCTGTGGTGACAGGACAAGGGGTGATGGTTTTAAACTAAAGGAGGGGAGATTTAGGCTGGATAGAAGGAAGAAATGTTTGACACTGAGGGTGGTGAAGCACTGGAAGGGGTTGCCCAGAGAGGTGGTGGAGGCCCCATCCCTGGAAACATCCCAGGTCAGGTTGGACGGGGCTCTGAGCAACCTGATCTGGTTAAAGATGTCCCTGCTCACTGCAGGGGGTTGGGCTGGATGGGCTCGAAAGGTCCCTTCCAACCCAAAGCATTCCATGATTCTGTGATTGCAAACCCAAGTTTCTGGAGCCATGAAGCAGCAGAGTTACTCAAAGACAACTCACACTCCCCGTTTCACACTGGTGCTTGTCAGGAGTCACCACGTGCGATGGTTAGGGGATTTCTAAATGTTCTCCCAGTTCAGGGGAAGGCTGAGCACAGGACTTGTCAATGCCCGAGATGGTCAATGCCACCGCAATCAAAGATGTCACATCTCTGCTGCCTCACCAAGAGCCACCCCACTTGGAAACCCATGTCCACCTCACTTGGAAACCCATGTCCGCCCCACGTTGCAGGGCTGCTGGTGGCCTGGCAGCCCCCACCTGGGCTTTGCCCAGAGTTTCTTTCAAGAGATGGGCCAAAATGAGACTAAAGAAGGAGCAAAAGCGATGGAGGAAATCTTTCCTCATTTGCCCAAGTGTTTTTAACTCTCATTATTTGCCAGGTAGTGGTAGAGTGACGAATTAATGGGATATTGCATTTTTTTGTGTCGGGAGAGCACAGGCATCATTCACGTTGCTCCCTTTGGGTGGAAGGCAGTGGGTATGAGCTGTGCCTACAAGGTTTGATGTTCAGCAGCTGGATGAGCATGGAGTAAGCATGGGCTTCAGCGCTGGCGTCTCCATCCTTTGGGGATGAGCCCACCTCTAGGTCTGCAGCCATGAGCAAGCAGCGGTGGTGGACTGAGGCGCCTCGCTCGAAGATAAGGAATTGCGTTATATTTTAGTACAAGCTCAAACACAGCGTGTACCTGTGTTTCTCGGAGACTTAACATGATACGACTCCGGCGAGCTGCTGCAGGCATTTGTTCGCTGCTCTAAAACACCTTTCCCTTTCCTCTCGTCCACCTTTTATTTTCTGTAAGGAGAACACAATACGCTAAAGGATTAAACCAGATTAGATTTATCTGCAGACATTTCCGTTCGAGCTGCGGCGCGTGGCCGTTTCTCATCCCTCTGCCTGCGTTCGGGTGGGAAGAGGCGTTGATCATAGGGGAAATATTGTGTTATTTCTCTCTTGTCTCCTTGCAGGTGTTTACAAAATATGGGAAATGCTACATGTTTAACTCAGGAGAAGAAGGACGGCCTCTGCTTACCACGGTTAAGGGTGGGACAGGCAACGGACTGGAAATCATGCTAGACATACAGCAGGATGAATATTTGCCAATATGGGGAGAAACAGGTAAGATCTTATTTTTCCTCCTGCAAACATGCAAGTACTGGTAATTTTTTTGGAAAGACCGTCCTATCCCATCCTCCCCAACCAATGTCTAAACCTAATAGCTCTTGAAAGCAAGAGGAGCCCAGTCTGTACGGAAACAAGTTGCTTTTCTTCTCAGTGTCTGCAGCTGCCAGTTGGGACTAGCATGTCCATAGTTCAGCTCATCTGGGAGTGCTGGACTTGGGTGTCTTGGCACCGAAGTTTGGGATGCTGAACAGGAGTATCATTGCCTGTCCTGGGACGAGGGTGGGCGCTTGTGGGTGACCAGAGGTTGTGGTGTCTCCTTCAGATGCTCCAGCACATCCCTCTTCCCTAGAAAGCCATTTTTGGGAAGCCACATTCAAGGTGGACCTCCAGCTGCTGTCTGTGTTTTCCTCCTCGAAATTTAGGGACATTCATTGCCCTAATCGCTGTCTTTGCATGGGTTAGTGCTGCCTGGGTGGACCAAGGGCTCAGCTCGTTGAACTCGGAGCATTTGGGATGGATGGCTTCTGTCCCCTAACGAACCCAGCTGAGTTGGGCATCTTCTGAAGAGCCAATGTGCTGCACTGCAGCCCTCTAGTCCTGGCACGGAGAAGGGCAGAAGGTGCTGACCAGAAAGGCTGGGGCTGTTTGCTGTCTCACAGGACTTGTGGGTTGGGATGGCAGCACTCAGAGTGGACGTGGAAACGCTGCCTCCTGCAAGGGCAGCTCAGCAGCTCCCCTCATCCCAACCGAGCTGCCACGGTGGAAGTTGCTGGCAACGCTGGTGCCAGTTTCTTTAATGAACCCTACCGCAAAAACGGCGGGTAGGAGGCTGGACTCTGCAAGAAGGGTGGCACAGGCAGGGGACAGCATGGGGAGTGACACATGCCACCAGACACCCATTTAGAGCAAGCCTTATCAGTTCTTCAGCAGCAGTGGCTGCAGTTTTCATGAACCCATGTTGACATTTGAAACAAAACACCCAAAAAAATGTTGGCAAAATTGCCAGCCTCTCTGTTTCTCTGGCAGTTGCAAGGCAGAGCGTTGCGGTTGGAGTTTTTCAAGATGAGGTAGTGTTTATTTTGGGGTATCAGGAAAGGGAGGGGAGCAGATATCACTTAAGGTTTTGTGTCGCCGTCACTCCGTCATCCTGTGCAAATGAGCCCCGTCGAGCCCCTTACAAAATTGTGCTCAACAGCAAAGAGGAGAGTTGGTTGCATTCATTCAAAACTTAAAATTTGTTTGTGTGGTGGTTGATTCTTACGATTTAAACAGATTCCCACGGTCCCGTCAATCATTCAAAATTGCACAGGCTTTTATAGCTTTGCCTTCCAGTTTTTATCTCGTACTCAAAGTCAGCCTGATCTGGCCCGATTGAGGGGGAGAAGGCGGTGATTTGAGATAATAACTTCTGACTTGTTGCATTTGTTTGAAGCCTTGTCCTTTTAAAGGCAAAACAGGTTCACAATGCAGAGTGGGAAGATGAAGTGCGTTTTCCACCTCTGATGCTTTATCGCTTACAGGGAGCCTTGGGGGCTCCAGGAAACCATCGTGTGGTGGCTCAGGGATGTAGCAGGCTTGGACAGCCACACCGCGAGCTCTGCGTGTTCAACCTTGTTGGGTTTTGGACCCCTCTGAGGTTCCCCATGGAGACACAGACCTTGTGTCCCACTGTTCTCGCTTTAGGCTTGCTTTTTGGAGCTGCCTTTTGGAGAGCCTTTAGGAGGAACCCATCCAGAAATGCGCTGCCTTTAGAGCTGTGCTTTTCTATCACTACGGTGCCGGGAAAGGTGGATCAGTCTTGGCTGGGTAAACCAGAGTCTCATTGTACATGAGGCAAAAAAAAAAAGAGAAAGAAGCAAGTGGAGAAATAAATTGGGCGGACAAAAGATGAGGGAGGAGGATCAACCAAATCTTGTTCTTGCCGTCTGGCAGGGAAGCTGGGCAGGAGAGCCGGTGGCAGTGGGAAGGAGGTTTCTAGTCTGGTACCTCCATGTCTATGAGCATCACCATCACCCAGAGGTTAGGTGAGATGGCAGCTTCTGCTGTGGTCACCGTCTTCAGACAACTTTCAAGCCCTGCATGTGACAAAGGTGCTTGAAACCTGGCCATGGCTGTGGACTTTGAAACCTGAGGGGGGAAAAAACCCAACCCCAAGTGCATTCCTTCTTTTCAAAAATCTTGCGGCTTTTAGGGTCTTTTGGGTCCAGGCTTGACTTTTGACCACGTGGAAGGGAGCAATGTACCCTTTTGATTTTCAAGATGCCCCTGATGATGTTGTTCCCCCCCCCGACCTCATCACTGCTAGTCTCATGCGTATTTACCTTAAATTTGTACTCAGCTAAAGATTAGAGGCATAGGGAGGGATTCTCATGTCCCTAGAACCGGGTTGATATTATGGGGCTGGATTGCGCTGGGATAGTTATTAAAATCTCTTATCTGACTGTGAAATGCTATAGGATTCAAAGCGAAACTATGTAAATAGGGCTCTGGATTTGGTTAAATGGTGTAGGAGAGGCTCCTGGACTCATTGCAAGCAAATTTGGCCACGTTCTTACAGGTCCAGGTAGAACTGGTACTTGATGTTGAAGCTCATAAAACATTAATCTTTTCCTTTCAACAAGAGACTTTTTCATCCTCCCCGTTCGTACAGCACCTTGTACAAGCTGTCTTCAATCTTCATTGAGCTCTCTGGACACTACCAGAATAAAAATATTAACTATAGTGGTTAATAGTTGCTGTTCCCATGGAAACACTTAACTCAGCTCTCAGTAGGTAAGTGAAGGAGTTGGTGATTTCCAAATATTTGCATAATAATGTAAATGTGTTTGGAATTAAATCTCCTCGGCTGCTACCACTGGGACCGCACAAACTTGGCTCTCCAAAGCTTTGTCAAGGGCACGCAGCTCTTAATGGTGAACTTCAACCCTTGCTATGGAGAGGGATGGGGGTGGCCATGGGCCGGGATCTTCGCGTTGCAGTGCCAAAGCTGCGTGTGGCCACGGGGAGGTCCAGCCATGGGGATACCTCCAGGATGGAAGGAGTTGAGTCTTTTCTTCCCAGTGAGTTCGTATCTCCGTTGTAACCTGAGCTGTTCCATTCTCTCCTTATCTTTAACTCTTCAGACCCTTCTACAGACTGGTTTTGCTGCTCCATTTTCCCAGTAGCCATACTGTACCCAGCAGCTGCCTCTGGCCTTGTAGTTGCCTCTTAGGCAATGATTTTTGTGTGGTTGAGTTACTTGACCTTTTTTCTCCAGTTTCCAACTTCCACAGTGTCCCTCAAACGTGGCTGCTCAACCCATTTCCTTTCCCAGCTGGTTGTCCCATCTTAATCCAAGTTTTCCCAGAGCTATCTGGAGCTGCACCCATCGAGCTGCTGTCTCAGACATGGTGTTTGCACCCCCTTAGGGCTTCACAGAAGCTGAAGGTGGACCAACCTCCATCACCGCAGGGGGGTCTTCACATGGAAAAATACGCATTTCTCTGGCCCATCGTGGTGGCCTTGGCTCATGCTTCCTGCAAGGGTCTGTCCCATAGAAAACAGCCACCCAAAGAGCCCTCCAGGCCCTAGTTCACTGCCTCTCCATCCCAACCGTGGCCGGGACACCCCATGGGACCTTTCCTCCTGCACCCTGGGTCCCTCAGACCCTCGTTAGCACAGAGCAGTTGTGGTTCTGTTGGATGTAGGGCTGATTTTTATCAATGCCAAGTTCAAGTGGCATCTTATTCTGTATTTAGTCCCGTAGCTGCTTTGCTTTTTGCTCCAGATTTGGAGATGCCATAAAACCGCTTTCTCCTTCACAGTCCCGCATGAAAATAGTTGGCGCGTGGACTCAAAAATCCTCATCCTGCTGCTGGCTGCGTGCCTCAGGATCTCTGCTTTCTTTTTTAAACTGTTCTTTGCAATTCAAATAAGAAGCGAAGAAGGAAAATGCTGGTTGGTAGCTTGGGATAGGGCTGCTCCAGGAGCTGCTGCCACCGCGTCGTATCGGCGTGTGCTTTGTAATACAAAAAGTGATTTAATTGTTACTGACTCGGCAAACTAAACGAAGTGTATTGTCATTCTAAAAAGCCCTTTACTGAGTATCCACGAATATCTTGGGAAGCTGAAATATCTTGTCTAACAAGTCGCTTGTAATAGAAAAATATACCTTTTGCTCGACTGGCTGCCTAGGCAGCCCGTTATTTGAACACGTTAAATTTATGTGCAGTCTAATTTTGGAATAGCGAGCGTACACAGACTGCGTCAGTCTTGATTTTCAAGTGCAAAGAAAAGGGTATTTTGACTGTGTCTGGATGTCATGGCATCAGGCAGCCTTGCTGTCTTCGGGTGTGCAAAAATATTGTGTCAGGACTGTCAAAATCATGAGGCGCGTGGAAAAAAAAAGATGATAAAAAGAAAAAGAACTGGAAATCTCTGTCTTCTGAATTTTGCACTTCTAGAGTTTATATTTCCTAGCATTTTACTTTAACCATGAGCGTACTAGACATGAAAAGAGTGGGGAAAATAATTTGTGGCTGAAGTCTTCACATCACCTTTTGTGCTTTAAAGAAAGCCTTAAATATTCCAGGTGGGAATCGTGATGCAAACAAACAAAAAAACCTGGCAATCCTGCACCGGGGGGTAAAACGCAAGATGGAAAAAATTGATACCGGGGAAAACTCTTTCCAGTAAGCGAGGGGGAAACGGCAAACCAGACTCGGAGTAGCGTAGGTGGAAGCTGCAGCCAGTCGTACATATGGCACGGAGTCTCCCAAATTCTGCGGTTACGCATCTTTGTCTCACAAGATGAGGCGCTGGGGAGCGGCGGGGCTGCGGAGGGTGTTTGTTTTATTGCACTTGATAGGGAAGGTGGCAGAAAAGCAATCAAATGTAATAAAAGAAACTCTACTTTATAGCGGTGACTATTTGATTGGAAAGGGAATCTACTTCTGGCTAATCTTTCTGGAGTGGCCCGAGGTATTATATATTGACCTGATACAGCAGCACAGTAAATTGGAAATCACTCAGGCTACGGGGCTGTAAATAAGAAATACAATTGGAGAGGTCTGCGTTTGTGTTTCAGGAATTGTTGGATAAAGATGAACATTTCATACCAATTAATCGAGTAACATGCTGAATAAATAAGAAGAAGGGGGATGAGAAACATGCTATAAAATTGCACTAAGAAGCAGCATGAAATCTATAAAGCTTGAGGCTTCAATCCACTTAGGAGACGATCACGTAGTATTGTGGGCTGCTATTATTTAACTCGATAAAAAACACGGGCTACGAGCAAGACTTTTGATCTAGGTCACGCAGAGAAAGATCTCAAGCCTGTTTCCTTCACGCCCAGACCATTTTGATTCCAGTTTATTTTTTTGCTTCCCAGCAGGGTTTTTTTCGTGCTGTTACGGAGTGGTGGGTACCAACCCCTGCCATCAAATGGTGGATGTAGTAGAAAACCATCTGTTGGTGGCCGAAGAAAGCCCCTCGCCAGGGGGTTGTGGTTTGGGAAAAGGAGAAGCTGACGGTGTGTGGTGGGAGCTTGGGGACCAACCTCTGCCGTGTCCGAGGCGCTGGATGCTCGCCCTCCCTGCGGGCATCACGGCGGGGGGAGCTGAGGCATGTCTGGAGCATTAATCCAAATTAGCCAGTGGTGCAGGTGGTTTCGGTGGCATTGAATTTCCATGCCGCTGCTTTTCTTCCTCATTAAAGCCGCCTTAATTCCGCTGATCTTTTCCATTTCCAAATTGAATTTAGATAAATTGAATTAGCGTGGCTTTAATTTTGAACCGGGGTCTTCACATCAGCCCTGATGCTGTAGAAGTTAGCTCGGATTTGTTTGCGGCTGCTGGCTGTTCTGGGAAGGGCCGTTTGGGTCCTCCTTGAGTCTCTAAAGGGGGGAAAAGCGTCGGTGGTGCCATCCATGCTGCGATGAGCCGCACTTCTCAGCCAGCCCTGACCTTCCTCCAGCTGCATCTCCCTGGGGACCAGCTCACGGTGGGATGTGCCCTGGGACATCACGCCAACACCAGCATGAGCCTCGCTTGTGGTAGGTCATATTTTAGAGAAGGTGTCTCTCTGGTGGCTTTTTTCTGGTGAAAAATAGGTTATCAGGGCTGTGTTGAGGGATCTACTGCCTGCTTTGGGCTTTGGGATCGGTAGTGGAGCATCTCCAGGACCTGCCTGAAGTTTGGGATGCTCCAAGCATCAGTTCAAAGGGATTTGCAGCGCAAACCATCCACATTCACTCCTTGCAACCAGCACCACGGCCATGCTTTTGGCTTCAGACAGGGCTGTTCCTCCTCATGGCTCACAAAAGCCCCGGTAACTTTTAGGATCCTGCAGCCAAGCCGCTGCAGAGAGGACTTGGAGGGGGTGAGCGTGGCCCCAGGCAAGTGCGGGTGGCTGGAGGCCAACGCTGCCAACCCTGAAAATTCGTCTCGCAAAAGTTTGCCGATGCGGGCACAAATTGAGAGCGTTTCCATGGTTTCTTTGATCCCCCCCCCCCTCCAGGATTTCATGCCAGGCAAAACAGAATTAAACAGCATCTCCATGCTGCCGAGATGGGTCTGCAGAGCGTTGCTCCTGCTGCATCTTATTGCAAGGGTTTTTACAGCGAGGAGGGACAGTGGGTTTAGCTCAGGGGTCAGATGTCCCCCCTCCAGCTTCCCTAAAGCCCCCCCAGCCCCGGCGCTTGGTCTCCAGCTGTGCAGCCTCTGTGCACGACGCATTAATAAGCCCAAGCCCTGGAGCGTTTGATTTGCCAGCTGTGGAGAGGCGCAAAACACTCGCTGTCGTTTACTTCTGCGTATTAATATGATTAGCGGTGGTTCGTCGTAAATTCAGGCCTGCTTTGGCTGACAAAAGGTCAGAATTCAAGTAGTGGAGGAGGGAGCCTGGGCTCCCCCAGGTCACGGCTGCAAACCCGATGGGCTCCTGGCGTGGTCCGAGGGGCTGTTTCGGATTTACACCACGGGGAATCGTCTGCAGGCTTTGAGCTGCTGGTTTTAACCGCAGAGTTTGGGAAAAAGGGAAAAAGGCGCTGGTTTGTACATCCGTTTCATTCACAGCTTGTGGAGTTCGGAGCGGAATAATTATAATCAACATAAAACTCATCTGTAAATATAAAATAAGTAGGAAATGACCTCGGAATGGAAGAAGTGATGGGTAGCAGCAGGTACGCGCCATGGTAGGGTGGTGGGCTACGGCAACAATTGCCGATGGCTCGCACGGGGATACCCCGTACACGAGTGCGTGAGAAACCCTGAGCACGTTGTAAAATGGGAAGCCGCTTCCTAAAAGTCCGTGTGTTAGTGCTGACTCCAGGGCTTCTCAGAGCTTTTGCAATTTCTTTTCCATTACGGGGATGTTGCGAGCGGTCGCCTCCTGCGTGCAGCCGCGGTTGCCTTAGGGCAGCTTTTTTTGCAGATGAAACTCGTGTTTGCCTTTGGAAGGGTTGGGTCTCAATTTCATTTATCAATTAAAATAAAAAAGGAAAGGAAAAAAAAACCAATAAGAAGAAAGGCAGGGCAAGGTGTGTGTGAGAGTAACTTGTCTTCTCCAGCGCTTCTCAGCCCAGAGCATCTCACCAGCTGATTAACAACCTGCGTGTGTACGTGTAACAGCGCGGGCGGATGAAACGCTGCTCCCTTTGGAAGGAGGAAAGATCAAAAAGGCTTTTATTATTCATAATAAGAATACACGATGGCTTAAGATAGAGAAAATGATACTGAATTGATCTGGAAACTGCAGCGGGGGACTTGGGGAGCCATAGGGGGGTGGCTTTGCTTGGTATTTAACCAGGGCACGTGGGTTAATGCCCTCTGTTACTACAAAAGAAACATCCCACAATCCTGAATTAACATCAGCTTAATTAACATTAGCTTCAGCTAATCTTTTAGTAAGGAACGCCAGGTAAGACACACCAGCATCTTCACTGCAGCTTTATTCGTGGTCTTTAGGGGATGTGGCAGCACGCTGCCTTGCTCTCAGTTGTGCGTGGGGCTTCGCTTGCTGTCGGCTCCGAACGGTTTGCAGGGCAATGCACGGATTTGGTGATGTCGTGCTGTGGTGGTGGTGGACATCCCTCCCCGGCTCCCTCTCCTACCCAACACCTTGTCTCCCAGCAAGCCAGAGCAGAGAAACGAATCTTGCCTGGTGCTGGATTTCCATTTTTGCAAGAGCGTAGAGCCCCAGAAAGGCACGAAATCAAAATCTGAGTAAGTCAAGACAGCCACAAAGCCATAAAGCTGATATCCCCATCACCAAGGGCAAGCCTCGTGTGTCGGCTGTTTATGAAACTGTGAGGTTGACTGGTGGCAGTTGGTGCGTTCAGAGCCCTGCACGGACACCTCTGTGCCAGAAATATTTTAGATTACAATCTGCGGTGAAAGCCGATAACAGCGATGAAAGAGATTGAACGAGGGTAGTAATTTGTTGCGTGACATCAAACTCATCCTTCGAGAGTCAAATTATCCTCGCTGCTTACGTCCCTTTCTGCGAAATGAAGTAGAGCTTCCCGTGCATAAATCTCCTCTTGCTTAAATGTAAGCTGTTAAATGCTTCTACGAAATGACTTCTGCTGAACCGCAGTCGGTGCCGCAAAGGGGGAGCGCTGCTTTATTTGAAACGATACGAAGGTTTAGCATCACCAGGCAGCAGTAATTAGCCAAGGCAGTAGAAAAACACCCCAAACCCCAATGACACAGGGTTGATTCATCCTTCTGAAGACTTGAACGTCCAAAAAGATAAATGGTAGCTATAAAGAAGCAATGGCCTTGAGCATAAATAACACCGAGGGGTTCGGGCCAGAAGAACTAGTTGCTTTTTTTGCAGTAGGAAACTCTGATCTCGGATCAACTCACCAAAGGCAGCTTGACCTTTACAAGGCTGGTTGGTGTCACCTAAAGGGAGGCGTAAAACGTGCTGCATCTCGGACCTTTTCCTAATGGGAGCAAGAATTCATTCAATTAGCCAGGTTTCCCGGGGAGAAAAGGTCAATGTTATTTCCACCTTCCACCAGCCCCCTGACAACCAAAGCATCCACAAAATTAGGCTGCCACTAAAAATTAATTATGTTTGCCTGAGCACACTCATCAATAGCGCCGGAGTGAAGAGGCAGCTCAAAGGTTATGAAGGTTTTTGTGTCTGGGCTGTGTCATTAAGGTTGTCACGTAACCAATATACTCCCGTTCGTGGTGAATTGCTCTCCGGGGCCTCTCGATGTTATCGTGGAGCTGGAGAGAGCTGACGTAGTTGTTGAAAAAGCTATTTTTTTCGCTTTTGCGAGGTAGCAGGTACTGCTGTTCCATGCGCCCAGGAAACTGTCACAGGGGCTGATTCAGGCTTGGGTTGCCCCAAGGGTTGATGTTGGCCATCCAACGCGGCTTGTGGAATGAAAAGACTTGGTGGAGGGGGAGATTTCAACTTGGTATTAAAATCGAACGGTTGGTTGTTTTTAATAAATGGGGGGAAAACGTTCGTTTGTAGCCAGTCTTTAAGCTTTTGGATTTCTGAGCCCAAAACAGGTGCTTTTTTTAGCCATCAAGAACACCTCAACAGCTTTGGCAGCTGGTAAGCGAACACAAGCCTGAAACCGGCGGGCGTTTTGCAAGGGTTTTCCTCACTGGGCAGCGCAGGCGACTCAGGAGCATCCCCGTGTTTTGTCCATCAACCCCTCTGGTCCCCAAGATGAGCTTGATGCTGAGGTCCTGGCCCATCAGCTCGTCTAGGGAGTGCGTTTCAGCCCATCCTAGTGCCATCAGCACATCACGCGATGTCCTCTAGGTCCAATTTGTGCCGGTTTGGCAGTTAGACACCCAGAATTAAAAAATAATAAAATCACAGTGCTTGTCTGCTGCAGGTGCCTCATCTCCTCCTTTCCCGGTCCCCGGTCCCCTACACAGACACGTACGTGCAGAGCAGTTACGACGCGGCTGGGAAAGCTGCTCCTATTCCTGTGCTTCTGCTTGAGAAGGTGCTGTGAGAGCAAGGCTTTGTCCTCTGTAGGACCGGTATGAGCAAGCATGGTCAGACGTCCCCAGTCACAGAACGTTGTTAAACTGAAGGCTGTAAATAGAATCATAGAATCATGGAATGCTTTGGGTTGGGAGGGACCTTTCGAGGCCTTCGAGCAGGGACATCTGTAACCAGATCAGGTTGCTCAGAGCCCCGTCCAACCTGACCTGGAATGTTTCCAGGGATGGGGCCTCCACCACCTCTCTGGGCAACCCCTTCCAGTGCTTCACCACCCTCAGCGTAAAACATTTCTTCCTTGTATCCAGTCTAAATCTCCCCTCATTTAGTTTAAAACCATTGTTCCTTGTCCTGTCACCGCAGGCCTTGCTAAAAAGATAAATAACGTATCAATGACTTAATGAGAAAATCCTTTAAGGGATGTAGGTGCTTCAAAAGCTTTTCTTAAAAAAAAAAAACAAAAAAAACCCCAAAAAAACCCAAAAAAACACACAAAAAAAAACCCCAAACAAAAACAAAAAAGCCCCAAAGTCAGGAAATGTTCATTGAAGGCAAAACTAAAGGAATAAAAACTAGAAGCTGGCTTTGGGATATCTGGTAAAGCAGAGATAAGGCACCTAAAATCAACAGATCCACGTTACAAAGCAACGCCGTGCAGCGTGAAGATGAAACATGCATTTCGTGCTGCCGCTTTTGTTGGAGTCTCTCTGGCTGGCGTGGAACATTAAATGTCCGTAGCCGAAATATGAGCGCTCGAAATGTCGACAGTTCGTGGGGTGGTAAGGAGACGTGAGAAGAAGGCTGGCATGGCCAATGTTGGCGCTATCGGCCGGTGCCCGGGCGGCTCACACTGAGGTGACCAGGTCTGGGGGCTGCTGTCTGCAGCCTCGGCCTTTGCTGTCCCAGGAGCTGCAAAGGTGCCTGCAAACATCTGATTTTTATTGCTATTTTTTCTGAGCGCTGGGAGTGAGGTATCGGTGCCTCTGGTGAGATTTTGAGGTGCTCTCTGGATACACCGGTTTTACGTGAGGATAATCCAGGTCATTACCACCGTCTCCGCTCTTGACCCTTCCCCGAGTGTCTTTGTTTCCCTCCTGGAAGGCGAAGAGCTCAGCACATCCTAATCAATCTCACGGAGCTACCAGGAGATTTTGCGGCTAGAAAGCGCTTTGAAGATAAAAGTCTTTTGCAAGTACTAATTAAATTTAATTGTATTAATCTCTTTGGCGCAGGGATCATCGTTTTGCTCCGACTTTGTGCAGCCCGTACCGACGCGGGCTCCGGTTGACATTTGAGACCTCCCAGGCGCTTTCTAAGGCAAATTGCTGTAGTCCCTGCACCAAAGCTGTGCTGAGGATGACGGTGGAAGGGTTTTCCCCTCCTGTAGATGCTCTGGAAGCGTTTCACTTGTGCTGGGCAACATGAGTAGAGCCCGACAGTCTTCTCTTAAAAACATCATTGCTTCGGCCAGCTCTGAAGGAGCAAATAATCTGTCTTTCCTGCGATACGGAGCGAATAAAATATGTCTTTCCTCAGATAATGTGGACACAGGACTTTGTGAAAGAAATCAAGGAGCCCCAGTGCCCACGCACCATGTAGGAGTGCTCTGTGAGGGTCTCCTGCAACTCTTGGTGGCCGCTCCTTGCCTCATCTCATGTCATCAGCAGGCAGCATCACCAAATTTTCATTCTCCTTTCAGTTATGGCTCTCTCCTTGCTTGTTTACAAGACAAAAGAGCCAACGGTCCGTGTCGAGCATCTCTGTCGAGGAGCACAGCTGTCTCTGGTTGTACCGTGTCTCGTCGCAGTCATACAAAGCGCTCGAAGGAATCACAGATGGCAAAGAGCATCTAGAGCATGCTTCTGGATGGCTGGAGAGCAGGTAAAGACTATCTCAGCGGAACAGAAGAGCAGAGATGGGGAAAAAAAAAAGAGTTGTGGTTAATTATTTGGCTTTTATGGAGGTTAAAAGGAGGGCAGGAAAGAGTCAAAGCTTCTCTCTCATCAGCCTGCGAGCGGTGCGTTTCTGCCGCTGTATTTACTAGGTCCGTGCTGGTGGGATGTGTGGAGGAAAGATGAAAAGGGAGAAAAAAGCTCGAGCGTTGCAAGGTCTTTATCAAGGCTGCTGTGTCTGTGCTGCCAGAGCTCCAGCCGTTGCAGTGATACGGTGGTGGCACCTGCTGCCACGTGAGGTCTTCTGCTGCACAGAGTTACCTGCAGCAGTGCTGGGCTTCACTTGAGACGGTTGAAATGGGGAAGGAGTTGACACTGTCTGGTTTGGAGAGGATGAAGGAGAAACCCTGGGAAGTCTTTAGGTATGGGAAAGACTAAGCTGGGGAGAAAGGGAAGGACAAGCCGTGGTGGGCAGGTGAAGGACGAATGGACTTTGGTGGTGGGGAGGACACTGCATGAAGTGCTGGAAAGATGTCTTCTTCTGTTGTCCCTTGTGCCTGTAACGGAGTGAGGGAAACCCATCTTCACTGGAGGCTTTAGGGACAGGTTAGGTGACGGTCCATCGGGGGAGGCTGGGACTGCTGTGATGCAGCCCTGGGGCAGGAGGTTGGGTTTGGTGGTCTCACCCAGCCAGTTTGGTGGTCTCTTCCAGCCCTGGCTGTTGAGACAAGTCACTTGGCGCCCATGGGGACCCTGCCAGGAGCTGGCCCTGCCTGCCCTGCAGGGCAATGTGTGGGTGATGTTACTGGTGACCTGTGCTGCTGGCACCTTGGCACCTTTTTTCTGCTTCTTCACGACACGTTTCTAATGCTTTCTCATTTTTTGGCAAAGTGAGGTGTGCCAGGCCGTGGCTGTTGACGGGGCTGGATGACTTTCCTGCTCAGTGACAGCAGGCTGAGATCGCAAAGCTACGTAGCAATAAAGACCGAGCTGTTTTAGAGCTGCGTGGTACGCGGAGGCACCACTACCTGGGAAAAAAACCCAAGCGTTTCGGGGCTATGTAGGGTTGGGTTTGGCACGCTGCCACCACCGATGTCTACTTTGCTACCAAACACCCTGCGAAACCTGGGAGCTTTAGAAAAGAGGACTGCGACTGGGTTTTTTTAATCAATTTTAATATTTTTGTTGTGGTTATTACTTCCACTACTACTATTTAAGGAGAAGCTTGTAAAGATTAAGAGAGGGAAATGCCATCTGCGGAGTTTGGCCAAGTGACAAATTATACTACACGATGCCGTTAACTCAAATATTTTGGAGAGTGTGAACGGTGGAGAAGGGCAGCGGTTGGCATTGCCTGCACTCAAATACAGACGTAGAAAAGGAAAAGTCTCTTTTCTTCCAGTGGAAGGTCAGCGTGAGAAAAGCAAAATAGGTGTCTTTGGAAGCGGGGATGTGAAAGGTTTGTGCAATTAAACCCGTAGACATCCCGAAACGTGCCGGGCGGCGGGAGGCAGAAGTCCTTCTCTTCATGGGGAAAGGCCAAGGATAGCAAAGGATTAATGCAGGAGTGTTCAGAAAAGGGGCTCTGAGCCAGCTCTGCTTTTCCTTGTGACCTGGTCACCTTTGGTCCAGGGCAAGAGACCATCAGCTCGCAGGGACGCTGTTTTTGAAGGCTCACTCTTGGGCAAGAAACCCTTTTTCCACCAGTTCTGAGCACCAGGGGGCTGTGTACCAGGTGATGGCGTTCTAGCTATCCAACATCCTCCCCAAACTAATTTATTTTGCGACATTTCAGCACCTGCCGCAAAACCTGAATCTGGTCCAGGCTGCTGGTCCCAGTGGGGGAGCAGAAGGTCCCCCCAGTTTGCTCCTCCATGATCCAGGCTTTTTCACTGGTGGCCTCTCTCCATCACGTCACCGACCTCCTCCTCCACGACATCCAGGTCACGGAGGTTTGACTCCCATCTAATTCCAGGCTAGGGCTGAAGCAGCTCTGCGGTGTAGCCACAGCACGAGGAACGTCAGAGCCAATCCTGGGGGAAAAAAATGGGAAAAAACCCTGTTTATTTCAGTTGATGTCCTGATTGAGATGCATTTCTCACGCTCTGAGCTCTCATCCGAGCGTGTTCCCAAGGGAAAAATTGACACATTTTAACGTTGCACAGCAGTTTGTTATACTCCATCCCGGGAGCCAGGAACGATTTATCTTCAGCGTCTCATCGTAATGCCCTTCAGCGCAGATATTTATTTCTATAACAGCAGTAACGGCCTGGTGGGGTTGTTTGTATAACAATGCATGGGCTTCCCTAAATATTTCAATAATAAAAACAATAATTAAGCATTATTGCTGCGATACAAGTTAGTATTGAACTCGTGAAAGCTGAAAACTCATAAAAACAGGGAAAACTTGCATCTCTGGCTGTTAGCTCCATCCTGCGCCGCTGCGGCCAAGGGAGCGGGGCTGGGCTTTGGACAGGAGCGGACCAAGGCTTTGGGGGCTGGATTTGGTCATTTTGCTGCCCCAGGGTGGGATGTTGACACGCAGGAGCCTGTGTGAGCCCAGGGCTGTGGCCGTAAGGGTGCTGAGTGGGTCCCATGGGCATGGGGACCCTCTCGCCATGCGCTGGCATGGGGCAAGAATTGAGGTTTCCAGAGACAAAATCTTTCCTTGGGGTTGGAGTTGGGGTCCGTAAAAGGTAACGATGGAGGTCTTTGGGGCCGGGTAAGAGTGGGGAGATGTGGGGGGCAGCCTTTGTATCTTCATAACCCTGATGGCCTCTTCCCCTGCCCGGCTCCCCGATGGTTTTGCTTTCTGGGTGCAAAAGCGGGTGCAGAGCGGGCGCAGCCGTGCATGGTGCGCGCTGGGACGATGGCGGACCTCAGCCTTTCACCATGAACCGTACAGCCTGGGGGTGAGCTGTGGGGCTGTCCGTGAGCCTTTACAGCCAAAATCCCTTTGGACTTTGAAAGGGCAAGGCTTCTCCTCGAAGGACGGATGATCGGTCCTGGCCCCAGTGCCGCAGTGTGGTATTTAAGCTGTCCGTGCTAGCAATCCGCTTTCTTTGCAGCTGTGTATTGTTGGCTCCAGACCTTTTGGTTTCCAGGTTCGACTTATCACCATCAGCTTATCCCAGTTTGGATTTTTTTTTATTTTTTTTTAAACAAATATTTTCCTGTCGGTGGAAGCGCTCTGCTCCCTTCTGGTGTTTGCCTTTGATGTATTTATAGAGAGGATTCATAGCCTTCGTCTCGCCAGACGATACACAACCCAAGCTGTGTTGGACTCCTCCCAAATGCCGGGTTCTCCGCTCCTCTTCCCATCCCGGCAGCTTTGGTCTGCTCCTTTCCCCATCTCCATCAATCAGGCTCCGGTGACCAGAACCGATGACGGTATTTCAGGTGAGGTTTCACTACTGAGACTCTTGGAGTCCCCTAGCTTGCAGGCATCATTTCTTTCTGCGTGTTGGCACTTGAGAAGGTGAATTTGGGCGATGAACGGGGTGACCGAGCTCTGAAAGCTGGAGCGGAGCCATCCCACCCTCCATTACCCATTAAAAAGAGGTTTCTCATCTAAACGAGTGAAGCAGCCCTCAAAGGATGGGGTGGATAATCACCCGTCCCTCCCCATGGGCTGTGGAGGGACCCTAGTGACCAGCTGAGACTTGACGGTCAACTCTGAGACGGCCAAAACACGAGGAGCCGAGCACTCCCCTTGCTTTGTCTCAGTTGCAAAATCCACCTCATCTCCCCAAAATCTCGGCAGGGTCCAGCAGCGCCTTGTGCTCCATCCCGTCCTGCCTGGTCTCTTGTGCTGCCATTTTCTCCCCGTGCCTTGCAAAAACTCAGAAGCAACCTCCGGTATCAGCAACGCCAGTTTCTGCTTAAATCTCCAGGTTAGCGCTGATTGATCTTTTTTTTTTTTTTTTCCCTTTTCTTTTTTCCCCCCCCTCCAGCAAAATTCATTGCAGCAGTGCAGGCCACGCTAGATGTCATTTTCACAGGTTATTTTTATCAGAGGAAAAATATTAGACTGCCTGCTGCCATACGAGATCTGTCTGTGCCCCGCCGGCCTTACCGTGGGCAGCGCACTACAACACAATGCAAATATTTTTATATATAGCATCCTCCATATGCGGCGTTGGGCGACGGCGGGAGGAGAGAGGGCTGGGGGGGGACACCGGGGGCTTTGAGGGGGGCAAAAGGAGGGAGGTGGATATGCTGCGAGGAGGCAGCGATGCTTTGGGCTGAAGATGGGACTTAGAGAGAGAGGGAAAATCCTTTCCTGGTGCAAAAAAGGGTTCGGTTTCGGTGTGCGGGTGATGGGAGGGGTGAAGGCACCTTAGAAGGTCTGCGGGTGGGAAGCTGAGATTGGAGGAGCAGAAGGGACCCTGGGGGAGCATCACCTCCTGAGGCCACCCGCTCTCCCCGCTTTGGTAACCCTAATCCTGAAAAATCACTATAAAACAAGCTCACAAATAGGCAATATGAAATTCTCCACTCCCCAGGTCCGCAGACTTCTAGTTTTTCTTCTTTCAAGGTTTAAAATCCATTTGGCTGCTAGGGGTAAAAATTACTAGGTGGGGAGTTTTCTAAGGAAACATGGAGAAACTGAAACTTCTTGTGGAAATGTGTGGAAAAACCTAAATCTCTCTAAAATATCCTGCACCCCAGTTGCTTTGGATGCGAGACCAAGACTTACACCTTTGCATCCCTGAGTTAGAGCAGGGGGTTGGGGTTTCTTTTTATCTTTTTTTCCTTTTTTTTCCCCCCACCTCCAGAAAAGTCAGCTATTGATTTCAGGTCTGTCTTGGTCCTTACTGGAAAACGCTTTGAAATCTCAAATAAATGCACGAGCAGAAGCATTTCCCTCAGCGCTGTAACTAAAATGCTTGGGGTTTTTTCCCCTCTCTGATAGACTAGCTCTTTCCCGGCATTTTGTAATCATAAACTGCGTCCTTTTCCATTCAAATAAGTGTTTACTTAGTCGCCGAGTTCACCAAAGTGCTTTGAAATTACATCACTCAAAACACTGACATTTATAGGCGATGCAAATTAAATAGACATAACTACAGCTGCCGGGGCGATTCAGGCAGGGCGCGGAGTCAAGGTTGCTCGAAATGGTGAAAACCTCTCTGCCCGCCGCCTGTCTTCAAACGTCCTTGTACCGGCGGGGATTTTATTTAATCGCACGCTAACTCCAAAGCTTTTTTGTGTTCTGAGAGAAATTGCTTTTCTCCGAAACGATGCGAAAGCAAATGGGAGCGGGCTCCGGAGCTGGGCTCTGGCAGCAGAGTCCTCCTGCCTGTGGGCACTTCTGCGCTTCAGCCTCCAGCAACGTGTCCTGGAAAGGGACCAGGAGAAGATAAATAGTTGTAAGAGGTTCTTACTCATCGGAGTGGCTGCAGGATGAGAAAAGCGGGCAGGTGATGGGGAGGCACGAGCTTGGCTCACGAGGGAAGTCGTGTCCTTGCAGGATAAAGGCCCAGCGGGAGCAAATCCTGGTTATCTGCCGGTGGTGCTGGACCGGTGTGAGCTCTACAGCATCCTCCAGGCTGGAAAATTAAGCACAGATCCTGCAGAGGAGCTGAACCTGACACAACTCGGTCTGATGACCTGCATGGACCTTGCAGTCCCATGGAGGCTCTCACCATAGGTCAGGGTGGTGGTGGTGGTGGGATCACCTCTTGGGATGGTGACCACCATCTTGGGGTGGTGACCCACCCCAGTTGTCGTCTTCTGTCCCACTTTGGGACTATCGTGCCTTCCCATGGGACCCACGTTCCCGTTGAGAGGTGTGGGGATGCAGAGGGGCTTCCTGGGGGCCTGCGATGCTCAGAGCTGAAAGATCTCCCTGGCACCTCTTTGACCTCCAGTTTGAGAAACCACGTCCTGCTGGCTCCTCTACCAAGTACGCGGAGATAGCATCTCCCTCTCACCAATGCCAAAAGCTGGCTGGACCCCTGGGCTCAGCCGCCGAGGCATCCCGGTCCCCTCTGTCCATCCATCCACCCCGAAAGGGACAGCAGCAGAGCCAGGACCCAGCCTCCGCACTGGGAAATCTGCTGCCATCTGGCTCCGCTACCAGCCAAAATTAGCAGCAGCTCTTTCACCATTTAATATTTCAAGATGTTCTGGGGGAAGCAGCGAGGCTCCTGGAGGAGGGGAGGGATGTGCGAGAACTGCTTCTGTGCCTTTAAAACGTGTCTTTTCTTATTTTAATTTTTTTTTTTTCTTTTCTTTTTAATCTTTTCTGTCCCTGCGGTGGCAGCAGCTTGCCAAAGCGCAAGCCGGCAGATGGGTGGCCCAGGGGGCCGGCACACCCGGCTCTGGATGTGGGGAATATTTCTCCCCTCCGGAGGGAATATCTCACCCTTCCTCGCTCCGTATTTCTGGCAGCAGCTCCCAGGGACGGAGGAGATACCGGTCTGAGACCCCTCTGATTTTTTGGCTGTCCTCCCTCCCGCGGTCGCCCTTCCCTGCCGCACGCGATTCCCAAAGGATGCGGAGGTGGGAAGGGAATTTATTTTCCTTCCCCGCCACGAAGCGATGGTAGAAGCAGCATAACCTGGCCGGAGCAACCCTCCCTGCCCTGGCATGACCCCGCCGGTAAAGCGGGTTATGAGACGCTCGTTTCCCCACTTTAATGATTAAAGCTTAAGCTTAATAGGAGAGAAGCAAGGAACTGAAATATTCATTTGCTGGCACCTCGCCGTCCGGCAAAACCGCTTTAACAGCTCCGGGCTCGGCTTGCTGGAGACCTGCCGGTTTCTCCTGCCCCGTATATTATGTAAGAAGCTTTTTAATAATATACGTCGAGACATATGGCCCCTCAGATTTAGTATGCAAATGCAATATGCTTAACTAAAAATAGCAGATCTGCTTAATGTAGTTTGTTATAACACCTTCTGTTACTTGGTGAGTAACGAATCGCGGCTGTGCTTTATAAGAGCTCGCGATGGAGTGAGCAGGCAAAAACCTCCGCTCCGGGCTTGCCTTTCGTAGTCAAGGAGCTCGATCGCGTCCCGTCTCCTGCCTCTTCCAGCACCGGCACCGGATAATGAAGCAGAAGATACCCACGTAAATGCTTAGTGGGGGGTTAGGTAGTGAATTGCTGGTGGGAAGGCTTTGGGTCCCGGCGTAGGGAGACCCAAGGTAGTTGTTGCCTTATATCCTGGGGCGGTGGCTTGCGGTTCGGGGTTTATATCCCAGATATATTATCCCAGCTGGCGCTGTAGGAGTTGCAGAGTGGTTAAATCCCAGCGGGGCCAGGTGAAAGCATCGGGCTCTGTGCCCTCATCCCTTGGGATTATACGGCAGAGGCTTTGCTGCTGCTTTTCCAGCCTTTGGGCCATGGGAAGAGAGAGGAGGGACGCAGGGTCCATCTCCTGCCCTTCCCAGATCTCCCTTTCAGCCTCCCTCTTGCAGGCTCTGCAGGCAGAATGTTCTCCTCTTCCTCTTCCTCTTCCTCTTCCTCTTCCTCTTCCTCTTCCTCTTCCTCTTCCTCTTCCTCTTCCTCTTCCTCTTCCTCTTCCTCTTCCTCTTCCTCTTCCTCTTCTCCTAGTGCAAATCCCTTCTTGCCGTTGTTTCTCGCCAAAGCAAAGAGAACCAACAAACCAGAGGTGTTATTTCGGGGTGGCAGCTGGGTGACGGCGGTGCGCCCGTCCCCTTCGCGGAGCAGTCGGGGCTGGGAAGCGGCCCGCCGTGCTCCTGGCGCAGCCCCGGGAGCCGGGCTGTCTGCATCTTTCAGGTACAAGGAGATGAGGATTTTCAAAGTATTCTTTCATTAAAAAAAAGAAAAAGGGGAGGAAAAAAAAGAACCCTGAAGTACTCTGGCTGTATCCCAAGAGATAAAGAGGCAGAATTGATTTACCTCTGTAGCTAACACCGCTACCTTGCTTGCCTTTAACGCAAGCCGGTGGCCTTTCATGCTGGTAGCTCTTTCAGGTGCGGGGCTTTTGGTTTTGTTTTCCCAGAATAAATCTTTAACCTTGCACACGAAGTACCTGATGACTTGCTATAGCGGAGCTTGTCACACGGTGCTTTTATGCTGCTCTTCATCTGCTCTCCATCACCGTCAAAGCCTCCAGTGGCCTTGAGATCATCACTAATGTGCTGGAGCCACGTCTACCTGGCTTGTCTGGCTCCTGGGCGATGTTGGGGGTCTCAGATCACTTCCCACCTCCATGAGAGAGAAGGAGCTGGGCCACCAGGAGACAATCCTTTCCCCCCCATTTCTTTCCGACACTGATTATTTGAGAGGACCAGGGGAACATGAAGTCCCTGTTGCAGGTTGTCAGCAGCGCTTTGAAGCAGCAAGGTTTGATTTCGTAGCTACAGGGAAGGAGAGAAGCTGGTTACCTTTATCAGTTCCTTAGCTCTGAAAAGGGAACGCCTGAATTTCCCGTTGGGGCTCGGTTGTGCTTATCTGATCCTATCGTAGCTGCTTGTGGAGATGAAGGAGTTGCCTTGGCTCAGTGGAAGGAAGTTGCAACACCTTGGATGTGACTCATCCTGCTGTAGACATCTCCCCGGGATGGGATGAATCACTCCGGAGCTGCCTGCCTCGCTCCTTTGGTGACAGGAGAAGCCTGAAAATAGATTTAAGCGTCCAGAGCTGGGCACAGGGCTTGCCCGGAGCTCGTATCAGTGCTGTCAGCAGCAGTGAGTCCTCCAGCAGCAGCAGGGACCCTGGGGACGTCACTGCAGCGTCCACCAGACCCTGGCATGGACCGTGGCAAGGAGATCACGTTGGAGAGAAAAAACAGTGTTCCTTGGTGCGCTCAGAAAGTTGCAGAGGGGAACAGCCTTGGAAGTGTTGTCCTGCCTTCTGGGCTCCCAGCAGAAAGGGGACAAGGTTGAGGGACCTGTCCTTAAGAATACAGGGCTGGGTGATCTCCATCAGTCCTCTATATAGGACTGTAACCTATAGATATAGGACTTTCCATCCTATCACCCCCACCCTAAATGCAATATACACCTCCTGGAAAGCAGCTAGTGAGGTTTTCCCCTCTTCTACAACAAGGGCTCTTCTCCAGCCGCTTTGGGGACATTTTGTCTTCTCCAGCATCAACTTATCCCCATTCCCTTGGGTCAGCGCTGGCCCTACCACGCACTCAGGAGCAGCCAGACCCTTCCGAAGCCTGGCCAGATGGACGAGACCACGACGGGCTCCCCGCTCCCATGGCCACCCTCGCACGGTGGCTTTTGTACATTTAATTTGTCTCCTTAAATGCAGGTGAGCAGCCAGGCTGGGTTCACGCATGCTCTGCGCAGCCCCGCTGGGGCTCTCGCTCCTGCCGCGTCGGAGCGGGGTGCGTGGTATTTTTGCTGGCAGCTGCCAGAGCCGGTGGTAGATAGCTCATTTTCATCCGTGGGGAAAATTTGTAGTCCCTGATTGCTCCCAAAGCAGCAGCCAAAGCAGAGCCTGCAGTAAGAAAAGACGCAGGACAAATTTTGAGCGACTGGTTTTTAGTGGGGAAAGTTGCGTCGGCTCGGTTGCCTGTCAAACGGATGCTGTCAAACCTCCCTGAACCCTGTTGCGAATACTCTTATTTCAACTTCACTTAATCCTGTTACCAAGCAACTTTAAGTGAAGCAACGCACGCTTCCACAGAAATGAGGACATGCACAGGGGAGCGAAACTGGTTTCGCTGGCGTTAAACTGGTTTCTCTATAATACCACTTTTTTTTGTGGTAGGCTTGTGGGTTCTGCTTTCTTATAGTTACGTTTCCGTGGTGATTTGGGGTTTTTTTTAAAATCTATAGATTTTTGTCTAGGAAAAATGTGAACGTTAGGCATTTGTTTAAGATTTCTGCACAGATATAGTCTGGCTGAAGCAGCAGTTGACTTCCCCGAGTCCAGGACCACAAGGCACATCCTCTGGGTCGCTGCGGGTCCCGGCTGCCCCACTGGTGTGATGAGCCCGAGATGCTCAGGAGGTGCTGAGCTGCGGGCGCAGACCCAGGCGGGTAATCTGAGGACATGCGCCAGGTCCCACACACTGCTGAGCTAAAGGGGGGGCGTGCGAGAGGGATGCAGGGGGGATTTAGGGGTCACCGGGTTGGTGGGAGCGGGGACACGGCCATGCTATTTTGCACACCCGGAGCAACTCGAGGTGCTTGGCCCCGGTGCTGGGGATGCCAACCCACCCGGGGGCCGGCGCGGGAGGTGGAGGAGCGCTTGCTCGGTTGCGCGTCGTTTCCATGGCGATACTGAGCCAAGGATGCTGTTAAAACTAGAGATGAACCTCAAAGTCTCGCAGCATCTTCTGGGCGTGCGGTGCTGCCGCGGCACCCCCCTGCTCCTGGGGAGCCTTCCTCCCAGCGGGAGACAAGGAACCATGGTCTTGACATACCCTTCACGGGTGCAGTGCAGCTGGCACAGGGATGAACATCTGTCCTTCCTTCCAGATGTTGCGCCTGGTGCTGGCCGTACCCCTTAAGGATACCGTCCCCGTGAGAGAGCCCCTGTCTTTGCACCTCAGGAATACACTGCGCTGTTGAACTGCGCTTTGCGGAGGGTAGAAGGTGCTCGGGTGACTCTTCTAGGCCAACGAGTTAAGCAGCAACCTTGCTCCTTTTTTGCAGATGGGGAAACTGAGGCAAAAGAGAACGAGAGTCTGGGGAGAACCCAAACCTCCCAGCTCTGTGCTTACTTCTGCACAGCGCAGGAGAAGCCTTATTACCCAAAATAAACCTTCAGGCCACCTTCTAATACAGTCACGATGTCAACCAGCCCAGAAAGTATCATCTACTTTGCTCAGATTGAGCCATGTGGGATCTGTTTTGGTTTCCTCCGAGCAGAAGTGTCTTCCATGGAGCTGCCGGTGCTGCCGGCAGAGCTGGCAGGTGACGGCTCCAGCTAGGAACGACCCATGACTCAGGCTGTATCTTCAATTCCCAATAAATTAGCGCTGAGCACAGCTTCAGATGTTAATTGCCAGAGAGAAGTGGATCGGTTTGGACATCATAAGGCAGGGGGAGAAGGGTGACTCCATGCCTTTGGCAGCATTTCTTATTTTAATTGCAGCTTCTTGCGTATTCACAGGGATGAGCTTTGTATCCCCGCACCCCGAGCGTACAGTCAGCTGGAGCTTTATTAAGATTTTCCGAGAGATGCTCTAAGCAGAAAGCCCCAACGAAGTCATGGAAAGCCAGCTCCAGAAATAGAAAGCTGTGCAATCTGCAACGTAGAACAACTCCGCAGCCAGCTTGAAGCACATGCTGGATTAATCCCCAATTTAATTAACGCTACTCTAATCCTTCAGTGAAAAGAGCAGCTCAGGATTTGTTTGGAAACACTGTCCTGTGTACAGTAATGTATATTAATGTATTTAAAAATGCAATCATCAAGGAGTTTTTTCTCTATTCTCAACCTGGGATGCGCTAAGAAATTAATTTACAGGCAGCGTCCTCTGAAAGGTGGGATTGGAGATGGAATGAACGTCTGTGGTTGGACAACATCACAGAATTAGTTCAAAAACCGTAAGGTACGAACCAAACGTGAAGTCACCAGAATTTATTTTTAAAGTTTTTCTGGCATCTGAGCCAATCCAAGGGTTTTCAGGGCGTTTTTTTCCCCGCCGTTGATGGGTGATTACAAGAAACAGGCTTAACAAAACAGCAGCAACAACCTGGACCGGCGCTCAGGTTGCCTCCAGAAGGTACCGCTAGAAGAAGCCATTCAAAATGATGATAAAACTGCAAAAACTGGCAAAACCATGGCCAGGACGTGTCTCTGTGGACGTTCACACCCCTAGTTGCGCTTCTTCAGCCGCGGGGTGACAGCTCCCGAGAGCCAGGGTTTGGTGCAGAGCCTTTTTGGGTTTGCTCTGCCCGGGAATATTCATTTTAGCAAGCGAAATGCACACAAAACCAGACGGTCTTGAGCTTCTGGGTCCTCTGGGACCTTTTCCTTACGCTTGCAGCAAATATCGAGCCCACACTAATGCTTCTCAGCTCCAGCACGGAGCTTGGAAATGTTTAAGATGCAGCTAATGAGGACTGGTCCAGGTGTATTCCATCAAAGGGTTTTGTAGCTGGGCTTTTAATTTTTCTCTCTTAGTGGAAAACCAGCTATTTTGTAGAAAATGAATTTTTAGGAGAAGCGACAGTTTTTCAAAGCCAGTTTCGTGTTTATAGTTTCATCCTCGCGTGCGTTTCTTGCAGGAAAAGCGATGAACGCTGCCTGGCTTTTGGCAGGTTTTCTAAAAAAAAAAGCTGTTTATTTTGCTCTTCGTGTTATTATCGATGATGAAAATTAATAACTTGTGTGTTTTAAAACCAAAGTTTCTTCTGTGGCGTAGAAAAATGCCTTCCCCTCCCCATCTGTGATTACGGCTGGCTAGAGGCCAGGTTTTTCTATTTAAAATTACAAACCCTGTTGCTTTTAAGTCTCTTACAGATACTTGCAGGCTGTATCTTGTCTGCTCGATGTGTATGGATGGGGATGGACCTGGGCACAGCACCCGGTCATGGGAAATAATGTGGGATTAAGTCAGAGCCGAACAGACCCGGGGCAGCTGCAGAAATGGGCAGAATAATTTCGTATGGAAAATGTTTCAACAAAACGGTTCCCGTTGCCCAACAAGTTAGACTAAATAGAAGCTTTCTCCTCCAGCTTGTCAGGTAATTACTGAAGGAAGCATATGGTATCTCCGCGGAAGCGTTGGAAGGGGATCAACACCAGGCGAAGCGATGGAGCCAGGTGGGATCGGTAGGAGTGGGCGTCACGTGGGAATAACAGGATCAGGCTTGAAACTGGAGGAGTTGGTGGGTGCTCGGGAAAGGGTTTGAACCCGTTCTGGTGTGCGTTTGCTCCTCGGGCTTCGGCACCTGGTTGCTGAATCGGCTGCAGAGCCCAGGGCTGCTGCGGTGCTGTTGAGCAGCGATGAGGTTGGATGGGGACGCTCTGCGTTGCCAAAGGTTTTGGGGAAGGCTGGCTTCAACGTCAGCGCTGGGGTGTTTTGGAGGGTCAGCGCTGGGGAGGTGTTAGCTGGGAGGAGACCCTCAAGTGGGACCCTCACGAGTGGGCAGATGCGGGGCTTGAGCAGACAGCAAAGAGCTTCGACATGTCAGCATCCATCTGACATCTCTTGGAGGGAGGGGAGCCCAGTTACGGCTGAGCAAGGCGAAGGCAAGGCAGGTTTTTGTCATGGTGGGTCCCGGTAACAGGGTTGCGTTCCTCTCCATAACCTCCATCACAGGACGGTGGTGGGGAGTGATTCAGGTCATGGTTGTTGGGTCTTGAGAAGAAGCAGAGGCCAAGAGCAAGGATGGTCAATGCCAGTCTTGCTCCAGGAGGCTTCAGCGTAGGGAAAAGCCGAAATAAATTCACCCTCTCTGTGCTGGTGTCCCGTAGAGAAGATGCAGATCTCACAGGAGGTGCACCCACGCATGCACTGCGTGCCACGCCGTGCAATTAGCAATGCTGCCTGCCCTAAAGCGTGACGTTATTTATATACCAAAAAGCACTTTTTGTCCCAAGGAGGCAAAAAAATATAATCACCTCGCACGCAGCATCGCAGAGCCGATGCTCAGGCAGGCAGATCAGCGCAGGCACCGGAGGCATCAGTCGATGGGAGCGTGTGTTCAGGAGTGAGCCTTGCAGATCAACACCTCCCTGACTGGTTAAAAGTCCAACTCCAACTGGTTGGAGCTGAGCCCTGGACCAGGCACGTGGAGAGCTCCCCCCCGCCCAATTTCACAGAATTATGCAAGGCCTGGGGAGGCAACTGTGTTAATAAATCCTATTTATCTCCACGTTGTTTTCCTGTGCCTTGGATAGAAAAGCTAGACTTTAAAAGGTTAAATATTAAAAATATTAATAGCCTGCTCCAGCTGCTCGGTCTGCAAAGGCTGCTGAGATAAAATGCTTGAGATGCGGAGATGCTGCTGGCAGACACGTCCGTCACCGCAGGTGCAGAGCATGAAGTTGCACGTAGGCAACGTGTAAAGCAGCCTTGCTGTCCGAGCAGGGCTTTTTCAATGTTCTTTGTTCCCAAAAGCTGAATGAAATGTGCGGTTTGGTTTGTGGTTGGCGGGGAGTGTTTGCTCAGTAGGGGATGAAGGTGACAGCAGCATGTCTGGCCAGGGGTTTCTGGAGGTCTCTGGTCCAGCTTTCTTGGACCAACACTTGGTCAGTTTGGCCATGACGGAGTGTTGAAGGCTCGGGAGGATGGTTAGCTGTTAAGGGGGTAGATCTGAGCACTGTGGGTGCTCTGGTTTAGCCTGGCAAATCCATGCATGAACCCATTCCCACCCGTGCGGTCTCTGGCTTTGTTCACCTTGGGAGCTACCGCGTGAGGAGGGTTCAAGAAGGTCCTCTTGGGAGAGGAAGGCTGATCCCTTCGCTGCCTGATTGAGTTGGCGGAGTTGCATCCTCTTAAGTGATGGGTTCCTGAGATCTGTAAACCTCATGTCATCCGGTATCACCTTATTCTTCCCTTGTGCTTCTCCTCTGCCCATATCACCCCGCGGTCTGGTGTCTTCTGCTGGTGTCTCCTGCTGCAAATCTTCGTGCAGTCCCTGGCGTAACAGCTCTGTGGCTGTGACTCCTTGGCGCTGAGTTTCCAAGGCTTTGGATTGAATATAGCGCTGTTAAAAATTAAAACGCATCATCAAATAATAGAAAAATACCAAGGGATAGTAAGCAAAGAAAATAAAGAGCGACTCGCCTTCAAACAGAAGCTCTTTAGATGTAGAGGTGGCATCGCTGGCCACAGCCATGGATTCGTGTTAGTGGGTAACTCCATTTTTGGGCCAAATTCTGCATAGTGAACAACTTCCCTTTGCAAATCAGCCCCCCGCCCCTCAGTCCTGTATGCTCCCTCTAGTTTGTTGGGACGTGAGACCGTAGCAGCAACGCTGAAGAGAGAAAGGTTACGCGCCCCAGCTGCGCGAAGATGCCTGTGTGATGGAGGAGCCCAAAGTGCTCGTGTATCACACTCGGGTCTGATTTGCATGCCATTAATTCTGCTTCAGAAAGTCTCTTTCGAGTTGGTTTTAGCTTCTAGTGGAAGAGGGGGGCTGACCTCGAGTTACTTGGTATTCGGCACAGATTTGGGATGTGGAAACCTCACATCACCCATAGCTCGGTGATGTGTCTGAGCCCATGCACTGCAAAATACCTTTGTCCGGCTTGGGGCAACTTCAGCTGCCAAAAACATGAATTCCTTTGAATTTAACACACTTTCTTCATTATTTAATTACCTACATTGTCTCCCAAGTGGCCTCAGGCTGCATCAGAGATGGGGCAGCGGACGCGGGGTGCACCCATGCTTTTGGCGTTGGAGACCTTATGGATGGTAGAAATGTCTCTGTTTGGGGGCAGGAGGAGTTTATTTGTTGTAGTAATACGGGAATGCGTTTAAAATTCTGTAACTAAATAGCAGCTAGAAAGTAGATGTCACCTCCTGTTTTCTGTAGCTTGGAACTACGGGCCGAGCTGGAGGAATCCTGCATCTCTGCGTTACAGGGAGGGTGAACCCTTGGGATGGGCAGCGGCGGTGATTTGGGCTGAGTCCCGGGTGCGCTCACGGCCAGTGCTGCTGCTGGCCGTCCTTCCTTGATGCCCAGAACTCTGATCGTCCAGGTGGAGCACTCCCAACTGCTTATCTCCTGCTTCTGAGCAGCAGAGATTGACCAGATATAATTTTCCACAGAGGGACGAACATGCGCACGCCAGTAGACACCATCCCACCCACCACAGCCTGCTAATCTCCCTGCTTCTTCTTCCAGAGGAGACGACGTTCGAGGCTGGAGTCAAAGTCCAGATCCACAGCCAGTCTGAGCCACCTTTCGTCCAGGAGCTGGGGTTTGGGGTGGCCCCTGGATTCCAGACCTTTGTGGCCACCCAAGAGCAAAGGGTAAGTCCTAAATTTCATTTGCACGCCAAGACCCTTCCAGTGGGTCCATATGAGAGGTTGCTTCTACACACCAAAGCCCTTTGAGAGGCATCTTAGAATCATTAAGGTTGGAAAAGACCTCTTAAGATCATCCAGTCCAACCATCAACCCAACCCCACCATGCCTACTATACCATGTCCCGAAGTGCCACGTCTGCACGTTTTTTGAACACCTCCAGGGATGGGGACTCCACCACTTCCCTGGGCAGCCTGTTCCAGTGCTTGACAACCCTTTCAGTAAAGAAATTTTTCCTAATATCCAACCTAAACCTCCCCTGGCGCAACTTGAGGCCATTTCCTCGTGTCCTATCACTTGTTACTTGGGAGAAGAAACCAACACCCACCTCACTACAACCTCCCTCTCAGGTAGTTGTCGAGATAATCTTCATAATTAGAGATAATCTTCATCATTAACAGCTATTTTTATGCCTTGCTTCAAATTGGCTGGGATGAGGGCAGCTTTTTCAGCATTGCTTGCCATGCGTCGCCCACAATCCTTGTCATTTTGGCCACAGAAGGGACTTCATCCCTGGTAATTACCCTGCCTTGCTCTTCCCGTGGTTATGGTTCAGCTGTGGCGGTCGCTCAATGTGTTGGGTACCTTCCAACCCGCCGAGAAAGGATGATTTTTGCCAAAAGGCTCTCGCGCTCCAAGGATATAAAAAGAGACAAGAGGAGAGTGTTTCATTATGTAGATCAGCGTGAATCCTTTCAGGTAATAGTCACGTTAGTTATTATAACCTGTGCTGGGATGCTCATGGCTCGGGGTGCATCACCCTCCCTGAGCCCCGACGGTGACACATCGTCATGGCGCAGATGGATGTGATGCCACGTAGCGTCATTAGGCCCAAATCCCGGGTAGACGTGTGGAAAGCCGGCCAGCGGAATAATTTTTTCCCCCAGCTTGGCCCCGGTGCTTTCATTCCTAGCCCTCCTGCTTCATTGCCTCTCTCATTTTCCTCCCTGCTCTTGCATCCACCCTCAAATGAGACATAAATCAAGTTGAGGAAAGCGAACACAAGCTGTTGGAGGCTTTGCTCTGATTAAACCTCCGTGGAGATCAGAGCCGCAGTCGTTACACTTCAGCTCAGAGCAACATGAGGAATTCACCACCAAATATATCGTTAAGGCATCTCTCCATGGCCACCAGGTACCAAAACACACCTGAAGATGCTGCATTTCAGCGAGCCTGGATGCAGATCTCTCCTTCGTTACGGCGCGCTTGCGTGTAATCATCCAGGAGATAACGAACGGCGTGGGTTCCCGGTGGGCGAGTGCCAGGTGGAAACTTCTCAATTAAAGCAGAGAAATGTTTCGCTGCCGTCGGTTCGTATCTCGTGGGAAGTCCAGTGGGCTGGAGAAAATGAGCAGCTTTATTAGCACGCGGGGCGCTCATTTGGAGTGTAACACCTTAGTAACAGCGAAGGCAAAGGGCTCTTCGGGGGCTGAGGCAGCAGCTGCTGAAGTCCAAAGCAGAAACGGGCTCGGAAACCCATCATGGGTGTTTTTCATGCCCGTTCCCTTGACACGAGCCCTTCCATGCGTCCCCAACGTCCTCACCTCGCTCCACAGCTGCTTTCTGCCATCCCAGGGGACCCGGCAGCATTTGGCGTTGCTTACGTGGGGCATGCTGCAAGGTAGGGAATCGGGAAGGATGGAAAACTGATTAATTACTGTTGGCGCTAATTACTGGGCATCGAATGCCTTATCCATCCTCTCTCTCGGGGGCATCTCCTGAAGATGAGATTAGGGGTCTCCACACACCGAGGCGGCGGCGCTGGGGTCAGCCCTGTGCCCGTAGCTGCCATCAGCAGATGCAGTGCACAGCAGTGGGGTCTGGATACGGCCCTGGGGTTAGGGCCAGCAGCTGGTGAACCCCCCAAGGGCTGCGTACGGGAGCCCTTCCCATGGCAGCACCCGGCAGGCGGCTCACAGGTGCCGGGTTACCCCAGGGAGGACAAGGGACTTGCCAAAGGTCACGGAGGAAGCAGTGCTGGAGCAGAGGGTCCATGTCAGACTGGATATAAGGAAGAAATTTGTGATGAGGGTGGTGAGACACTGGCACAGGTTGCCCAGAGAGGCAGTGGAGGCCCCATCCCTGGAAGCATTCCAGGTCAGGTTGGACGGGGCTCTGAGCAACCTGATCTGTTGAAGATGTCCCTGCTCACTGCAGGGGGGTTGGACCAGATGGTCTTTGGAGGTCCCTTCCGTTGTGGTTTAACGCGGCAGGCAGCTAAACATCGCACAGCCGTTTGCTCGCTCTCCCCCGCCCCAGTGGGATGGGGGGGAGAATCAGAAAAAAAAAGTAAATATTCGTGGGTTGAGATAAAGACAGTTTAATAGGACAGAAAAGGGAGGGAAAATAATATAATAATAATAATAATAATAATAATAATAATAATAATAATAATATGCAAAACAAGGGATGCACAATGCAATTGCTCACCACCCGCCGACCAATGCCCAGCCCGTCCCCGAGCAGCGATCGCTGCCCCCCAGCCAACTCCCCCCAGTTTCTATACTGAGCATGATGCCGTATGGCATGGAACAGCCCTTTGGGCAGTTTGGGTCAGGTCTCCTGGCTGTGCCCCCTCCCAGCTTCTTGTGCTCCTGGCAGAGCATGGGAAGCTGAAAAGTCCTTGACTGGTGTCAGCACTACCTAACAACAACTAAACCATCGGTGTGTTATCAGCATTGTTCTCATCCTAAATCCAAACCACAGCACTATGCCAGCTACTAGGAAGAAAATTAACTCTATCGCAGCTGAAACCAGGACACCTTCCAACCCAAACTGTTCTATGATTCTATGTCGGAGCAGAGGGTCCCCCGTTGGGGTCTTGCGTTTCCATCCCCAGCACGCACATGCCTTCGAGCGAAGCCCTCTCCTCTTTTCTCAGCGGCAAAGAGCAGGATTTTTGTTTAGCAAATTGTCAGCTGTGACGAATACCTCTGGCAGAATCAGCAACCCCTTAGTGAAACCACTTCAGCTCCGGAGAAAAGCTAACCGCGGAGATGCCGAGGCTGGCGATGGAGAAGGGCATCGCCAGCCGATGACGTGGCACTGTGCGTGCCCCGTTAGCAGGCAGGCGGGTGGGCAGCGCTGGGCAGGGTGTCGTGGTGTGCGGTGCAGCCGCCTGATGCTGAAAGAGTTTGGCAACACCTCCTCGAATTGCACTCGCCTGGCAGCGTGAGGGGTAATTGGAAAGATTTGTCTTCTTTAAACATCCCGGCTTCGGCAAGATTTGGGAGCCTGGCTGGGAGCTGGAGCCTGCAGCGAGGATCTCAAGGACTTTGTTTTAAGGTAGAAATAGCGTAAATGCTGGAGACTTCTGAGACAGCTGCTGTAAATCTTCCACATCCCATTGCCAGCATTAACTATTTCATTCTTTCTATTAAAAAAGTAGATTTCCTATCAGGAAGACAGCCAGCCGGGAGAGAGGGAAACCCCCATTCCCTCCCAGGCAGGGAAGATGGAGAAGATGACAAGAAAAACAGATCTGGGGACTCTTAGCTCGAGTGTGTCCCCTCGTCTGCGGGTTTTGCCAGAGTTTCGGTGCTGGGAGAGGGAAGGGCACGTTTCTGCTCGGGGCCAGGGGTTCTGTAACTGGTTTAAAATTATATCGCAGGCTGCGACACCTTTACCCAGGAGACCTGGAGGGCTCTTCAAGCCGCCTGCGTGGAGCAGCGTTCAGCTCCCTGGGCGACACTGCCCACCCCAATCCCTCCTCTCCATAAAATAATTTTTTAACCTAATTACAACCATTACGGCATATGCATGCTACTGCCTCCTCTAATTACCCACAGGGACCGGCCGGGCATCACCCACCTTCTCAAGCCCTGAACGCACATCTTTTATTCAGCCCCCTGGTTTAGTCTTTTTTTTTTTTTTCCACTAAACCTCTACATCTGGACAGGCACGTGCTGCTCCTTCAGTAAGTCAGAGCAAAAGGTGGAAAAGCCCATGAACATCACCCAGAGGACTGAGTCCGGCCAGTTATTGTGGTCCTAAACCGTGTGTTTTACACCATGAAACATAAATGAAACGATCCTCCAGCTGGAGAAGGATAGAAATAAAGATAACAAGAAGGTCGTTTCACGTCTCCCAGCTCAGAGCAGCCTCTGTGTTAGTTATAAGCACTTTTCCCAGCGATAAAAAAGAAAAAAAGGTGTGGATTTGGGCAGACTTGCCTTGATGTGACGGCGGGAGCTGTGCATCGGCTTTGAGACGGGCTTTGGGGTGAAGGGGATTTATTTGTGGCTGGGTTAGAGGCTCGTGGCTTTATTTGTGGCTCTCTTACTATTCCCGGTGGCCGTGCTCAAACCTATCCCTTCATCCCCCCATCCCAGTCTGGAAATAAGAAATTCACTGGGCTTTACTTGCTGATTCCCTGCCTTTCCAGGTATCCAGCTGCTTAACGCAAGGGAGGGCTCGCGTCTTGGTGCCAGGGCGATAAACCCTGGATCTTTACACCGAGAGCTTTCCAAAAGCCCCTCGCCGAAATGGCAAACTCTGGGTCCACGATGGTGCGTGATCTCATTAAATCTCCCTTTAAAGTTAGCTTTCAGTCTAAAAAAAAGGAACAAAATCATTTTTTCTCCTCCTTCCGCAGTGGCTGAGCCCTCTGATTCCTGCAGAGCGACACTTTTAAGGTACATTTACCAGTTTGGGTGCTGCATCATTAATGCAGTAACGACGTTGTGCTGGTTTGCGCTCGTAGCATCGCAAGAGGGACTTTGCACGCGTATCGGTTGCGCGTGCTGAGTCAGCAAAAGCAACCCCGCAAAGGCAATGCCAGCAGGAGTTTTTCTCCGTAAAACGTGGTTGTTGGGTTATATAGGCCAAGCTGGTTCTTTGCTGTGGGCTCGTGCCTAAAGGGAGATGCTTTCTGTCTGAAATCCCAGACCAAAGCGATCCCCTGATGTTTTAAGGGGAGCCGGGACTGAGCTCCCTAAAGCAACTCGGGAGGTGGCGCAGCAGAAGGCAACACATGATAGACAGTTGCAATTAAAACAAGAGCATCTCGATGGAGGACGCTGGAGAACATCCTCTCTGGGTGACTTTCCGTACACCACGGCAGTGGCTGTGTCTGAATGCACCGTGAAAGGGGCTAGAGTGGTTTACATGGACGTGCGAGACCATAGCTGTTATTTTCTGGGGTTTTCACACCATTTTACACAGCGAGAGCCAGTTGCGGTCCCCGTTGTGCCTTGCAGCAAGCGATGCTCCGGCCTCACAGGGTAGCGGTTTCCATGGCAATTGCTGAGGCTAATGAATAAGGTTTGTTTTCTCATGAATGGGCAAAACCCTGAGCTGCGCAGGAGCTGGCTCAGGGCACGCCGTGCTGTCACCCTCCAGATGGGTCCCAAGGGAGGGCAGGAGCACCCTGAGTAGGGCAGTGCCCTTCGGCTCCTGCTGCTCCTGGGTTTGGAGGGATTCACCTCAATTTTTCCCTTTTCCTGGCTGTTTTGGGTGAGTCTGGTGCCGTAACAAGCCTCTCCAGACCTTGTGTTGTGCATGGCCTCGGGGAGGCTGCAGTATCCCCCCATACCCCTGCACTGGACCATGGCACCAAGGCATGGGCAGACACACTGGAAATGATATTTCGAAGGGCTGATCCTCTGGAGAAAGACAAATTCCTCCTGGATTTTGCTCTTTTTAATTCCCTTTTTCCAGCTGGGTTTTACAGCATCGTCGCCGCATCTCAGCAGCGTCACCCAAGCCTCTCCCATAACGGATGGGATCAGATAATGTTACTTCCCCGTCTCGGCTGCTCCCCGCTACGCCATTGGCACGGCGCGTTAGAGAAGATGAAAAGCGCACTAAAAATGGCAATTTCTGCCAACTTGGCAATAAAAATTTAAGAGGCTTCAATTAAGCAACAGGTTTGAAGATGGAGCAGTATTGTTTAATAGGGCTCTAGTGTGCCTTGGAGACTCATCCCCTCGTAACGCTTGCACGGGACAGAGAACATCAGCTACCAACAACTGCACTGTCAAGAAGTGTAATTACAGAGGCAGGAAAACGGGACTCGGGGTCTGGCAGCGATCGCTCTGAAGCCCGTCCTTCCAAACAGGGTGTAGGCAGTGGCATCTGAAAATTGGGAGCAATTAAATAGCATTTCCCATGTTTCCTAACCCTCGCTCAGAGCATCTTCTCCTACCTATGGTCTTACACCTCCTCCTGGAAAAACATTCACTCTCTGATATCTTTCTGTTCCCCTCAATCCCCCACACTCTCCCAGTTGATTTCCTCCATCATCAGACTCTGAATTAATCCAACAAGAAGGAGCAAACTGGCAGGCAGCGGTGGCCAGACGCGCAGAAAGCTTCATTGCGCAGGAGCAGTTCAAAGCAGGAGATGCGAGAAAACGATCTCATGGCTGGTTTTGTAGGGCAGAAGGGTGGTTTTGCTTGGAAAACAGTGTTAGGAGTGAATCAACCTGTTTGTAAAAGGATTTGGTTTGGAGGCAAGTGATGGAAATGAGTCAGGGCCAGGAGCGGTGTGTCTGAACGGGGAGAGATTGGGCAGGGCTCGCTTAGGAAGGAGGTCGGTAGGAGAAAACATCAGGGATGCAGATGAAGTAATGGTCTGGGTGCTCCTGCTAACCCTTCGCCATGTTATATAGGTAAGAGGATTTTTTAAAAACGATGGAAAGCTGCTCGCTGAGGACAGGAGAGCTTCAGAGAGTCCAGCTCCCACCGCACACCCCCCAACTTGGGCACCTCTGTAAGAGTTTGGCCAACGTAGCCCAACCAATACAGCCAATGGCATCTGGCAGAACGAGGGGGGAGTACTTTTGCTGGCTATAGATACACCAAGGAGGTGACCAGGAGGGAGAGGGTAGAGTTTATTGCAATTTAAGACAGAGTTTGCATGTGAGCAAAGGGTCCAGCTCGTTTAGCAAGGTGCTAGAAGCGAGTTGTAGATGGTCAGCACAGCAAACGCTGGGAGCGGGTCCTGGGAGCAAGCCCAGGATAAGGCTCAGAAGGGGCTGCCCTTGGCTTTTTGGGGAGCCACAGCAGGTTTCAATATTGCTATTTGATTTGCAAAATTATTTCCAAGGAAAGGGGGACCCAGAGGAGCCTGGTGCTCCAAAATCACGTGTTTTCTTCTGGTGCCTGCTCACCTCCAGCACCTGGGGACTCATGGGCTGTATAACCTCCCGGAGCTCTGCTCGGGGGGACCTTCCAGGTGCTGGAAGGGTTAAGCTTTTGTCCTTAAAGACAACTCTTTTGGTGCTTGCGTGAAGGGAGCAAATGAGAAGGAGCAGCCGTACCCGGCACAGCAAAGGTAGACAGCAAATAGACCACTTCCAGCATCATGAACGGGGAGGTGGTGCCAACGAGCTGTGCGTGCACCGAGCTTTTTAAGCGTTTTACAAGCGCTAAACTTGCCTGGGATTGAAATTCTGTTAAGTTGATGCTATTTGATGTCTCATTAAAGATCGGAGCTTTCTGGTTATTATTTCATCTGGAGCAAATGCAAACACACCCCATCTAGATCTTGCAATGTTCAGGGAGACGTTTGCATCCCTCCTTGGTGATCGCTGCCTGAAGTTTGGTGGCATCAGGTGGGGACCCACATGCGAAGGAGGCAGGAGAGGGGCTGAGCTGTAGCCCAGAGCCGAGGCGATGCAGGATGCATCCCCAAAGCCGGACTCATTGCAGATGCCAGCCGCAAACTGGGCTGAAACTGCCCCAGCCTCATGCTGGAAACATCCCCGCCACGTTTCTACGTCTTCCCTGTTGCATAAAATGAAACACGCAGAAAAAACAGAGATACCACTTAAAATAAATTTTAAAAAAAGACCTCTCAGGCTGCAGATGTTGGCAGTTATCGGGAGGCTCGGTGCCAAGAGCGGCGTGCGAAGGGCAGCAGCGTGGCCAGGGAAAAGGGCTGTAGCAGGGGGGAGGCTGTGCTGAAAGGACCCCCCCCGTTTGCCGAGAGCAGCCCTTCCTATCCTTGCATTTTGGGCAAGCAAGATCCATCCTGCTTTTAAGGAGACAAGTCACTTTGTTCCTTTTCCTTTCGGCGCCTGCCAGTTTGTAACTGATTGTCATAATCCCTAATAGCCGGGATCAAGAGAATTTAAAAAGCATTTCATTAATTAATTAAGTATTAACAATTGTGAAAGCGCGAGGACGCGAGTTTGTCAACCTCAATTAGAGGCTGAGGCTGGATTTCTATAAGCGTGAGACGGCGCGGTGCCGGGGAGGGGTCCGTGCGGGCAGCCCTTGGAAAGCTGCCACGGCGGCGGAGCGAAATCAGAGCTCAGCGCTATTCTGCTGCAGGAACCGAGGGCAGAAGCTGTCCCTGCTGCCTTTACCCCTGCTTTTCCTTTTGCTTTTCCGCTTCTTTTCCCCTCCAGCTTCAAAGAGAAGCAGCTCGTCTCTGGTGGTAGCAGAGCAGGTTGGAGTGGAGCAGCTCAGCACCCTTGGGCAGCCTCCGCTGGTCCAGCACCCGAGCCCTCCCGCCAACCCCAAATTAGCATCATCTGGAAGAGGGAAAAGCGATTCTCTCAAGAGAAGGAGATGTCTGCATGGCTGCGTGCCGCCCAGGAGGGGCTGCAGGGGGGAGGAATCAAATCCAATTAGCGTCTCTCCCGTTTACATGGCCGCGATCTGCAGGATTGCTCCGTCACGCGTGCTCCCGTTTGCTGGCCAGCGGGGCAGCCTCGGCTCCCCGGCGCGCTCTTCCAGGCGAGGCAGCAGCCTCGTTAGCATCGTGGGCAGGAAATTCAAATGTCCAATGTCTAAGATGAGTTGCTCGGGCAGCTCTCCGGGGCTGAGCACTGTGGAGGTAAAGGCTTTGCTTGAGGTTGCAGCCCCAAGAAAGCACACGTTTTGGCGAGGAGGGGGTTAAGGAGGGATGCTCTTATGGATGGGTTCACCACTGAATTAACCCCAGAGCTTGCAGGGCGTTGGGACTCCTGTGCCGAGGCAGGAGAGGCAACGGGAGCAGGGATGGGGCTGCTCTGCAGGGGGAGAAGCCACGGGGGCTGGAGGGAAGAACCTCGGGATCCTGCTCCATTGCGCTTCAGGGCGGGAAGCCCACCGTGGGCTGCAAAGAGTTTGGCCCCTTGGTTCAAGTCTTTCACTGCAAAATGCATTATTTGATGGGTGAAACCATGGCCGGCTCTGGGGCTGGATAGTCTCTTCGAAGAATAATGGGGAGCGTTTCAGAGGATGCGACCGAGCGGTCCCGGCATTTGCCTTGTACCTGCGAGTGATGCTGCTGGGGCTCCAAACACAGGCGGTAACAGGGCAGCTGCCTTCAGAGATAATTGGAAATAAAAGGTCAGGACACGAGTTGACTACATCAGAGCCTTGGTACATCGGTGCCTGCTCACCAAAACCACCTGGAAAGGCGAAGGGAGCTTTCCTGGGACCACATTACCTTTGGATGTTGTGGCGGGATCTGGGAAATGTGGCTCCCCTATTCTCTGCACAGCCCGGTCCCTAACGATGTGTCGTCTCCCTCCGGAGAGGTCCCGCATCCGTATCTGGCTGCTGATCAGTCGAGAGTTTGCTTCTGATTACAAATTACAGAGCGCGAGGGAAGCGAGGAGTCTTTCAAGCTGTAATTACCATGGAGGCTCCAGGTAATGGCCCTTGATGAGCCCCTTGGAGAGAGAAGAGTTCACCGACTTGCTGGAGGGAGGGAGGGTCCAACCTGCCAGCCCAGGGAGATTTGTCTCTCAAATCTTGCCCGTAAGGAATGTTTGCCTGTCAAACCTCAAATGAACCCTCACTGCAGCGCTGCTTCCCACCCAGCCGGCGATGGAGGGGGAAGCACGTGGATTCCCGGTGCCAATCCCCCAGGTGTGGGAGATGCTTTGGTTACGGCTGCCGCATCTCGGGGCTCTGCTTGGAGGCATGGCCAGCAGCAAGAAATCCTGCCCTGTGTTACAGAGACGTAAGAGGTAGGGATTCATATAACACAAAGCAGCACCGAGGTGCCTGTGTTGCACCCCATAGGGCTCTGCTCCACGGCCAGGAGTTTCACTGGGGAAATTTCCTTTAAAAAGTAAAAATTGGAGCTTCCCTGGAGTCTCCTGTCAGTCCCAGACACGACATGCTTCTCTCCAAAACTGGGAAAGCCTTTATACTGCAGAGGAAAAAAACCTCCATGGGTATTGAATGTACCAAGAGGCTTTTTCTGCTCTTAAGTATCAGCGATTCAGAGAGCGGTGGGGTGAGCAAAAGTCTTGGCGTGTGGCAGGGGAGATGATTGCTGCACCCATTCCTGCGGTTTTAGGAAGGCAGAGCAAAGTGAATCGCACCCGCACACGTGTGCGCATGGGGCAAGGCAACAAATCCCCAAGGAACGCCGTGCTTTTGGGGAGACGCAAACCAGCTTTGCTTCGTGGTATGGGGGTCGTCGGTGCTCATGGTCCTGGCTGCAGAACAGGCCGTAACTCTGTTAATGAAGTTGCATTGATTAGGGTTTAATTAATCATTCAGCCCGTGCACCTCCTGCGGACGCGGTGCCAGTTCACGAGCACCGTGGCTCAAATCCAGTGCTGGCTGAGCAAAAAAGCGTGTAAGCTGAATATCTGATTGCGACTCCATCGTTTTCTGATCCCGTCACCTACATTCAGAATAAAATTTAGAGGGCTTAAAAGATTTGTGTGTAGCTGTGCTTGGAAGAGAGCTGATTCCATCTGAGACCGCGATTATTTCTCCTTTATCGTACAACGTGCAACATATGGGCCCCTTTTCTCCACCACGGATGACTAAACGATGGCATCTGGTACTCTATTATATTGCAAGTGTAAAGCAAACGAGAAAAGATCCCCTTCAAACAGCGCTTTGCTGTTGTCGCAAAGACGCTCTTGATATTTTCATTCCAAGGTGCTGCTTTGCTGACTTTCAAAACTGTCCCGTTCAGAGCCAGGCCTGTTTCGTGGAGGATGCTGGGATTGCTGGGAACTGGTTTTTTTTTTCCCTTCCTTCCTCAGCTGGTCCCCGCAGATGGGACCCCTCCATCACCTGCTGCATCTTCACACCCGTTGCGGATGTTGTCTGCTCTTCAGCTCGGACCCGCTGAGCGCAGGGACCGGTGTGTGTCTCTCCGAGCGCTGAACAGCTCTCGCTGCTGTCGCTTTTCAAAGCAGCTTGAGCAGCAGCGTGGATTGAGGCACATTTGGGTAATGCCGGAGCTCATGTCCCTGAGCGAGCAGCCCCGGCACCCATGGGCGATGCTCCGGCATGCACAGCATCCTGTTTCTTTGCACGTGCACACCGGGACGCAGAGGCGCTGAGCAGACCACGCAGATCTGCCGTGGCTGAACATCATTGCAAAGTTTTTTGTCTCGTTGGCACTTGAGACCGGGGGTAATGCTCACCCGAGCAGGGGAAGGGAGTTGGCGGTTCCCGGCTGGTGGGGGAAGCAGAGCCAAGGAGGCGTTCACCATCACATGGAGACCCCCTTCACCCTTGTGCAGGCAGGGTCTGAGCTTTTCTCGGGTCTATCCGTGGGGTCATGCAAGGGAAGACCTTGACCTACCATCTCATCATGGGGAGGACCTGTGGCTCGTCTAGAAGATGGGTGCACCACAGGGCTGGGGTTCCAGCTGGTCCCATAAAGCCTGTTAGAGCCAGAAGGAACTGGGAATCAGTATAGTGCCCAGAGATGCAGCAAGCAAAGTGCTGGAATAAGCAAAGCACCTCTGGATTCCTGGGCGGGAACCGTTCATGGCCAAATTGTTCCTAGAGAAGGAATTACTTTGGTTTGGCTGAGTTGAAAGCTTGTCCAGCCCCAAAGGGCAGGATCACCCTCTCTGAAGCCTGGCATCGTCCCCAAACTCTCCTTCAGCTTCCAGATTCCATGCCAGACTGTTCCCGTACCCAACTGTCCTCACCACAAGACATGTTCATCCCAACATCTCTTCTTTCTCTTCCTGGCTGCAATTTAAGCCCATTTTGGGTTTTTAACTGGTTCATAAGTCAAAGCCATGGGGAGATCTGCCAGCACCCCAGCATTGCAAGCTGGTGCACAAGGTGAACATCTTCTCACAAGATGCATTGGAGAGCTGGAGCTCTGCTCTTGCAGGAGATCACCCGGGGAAGACCTAGAGCAGAGCTTGGGCTCCAAGCACCTCACACCATGGTAGTTTTGTCGTAGTTACCCCAGGTCCATGCCTGAAGGATTCACAGGGTCGTTATTCATCCAACAGCATCCGCAATGTGCCTCCACTTCGTGGGTCATCTCTTTTCTCCTCCCTTTCCCCCACATCTCCAGAAGAGACCCAAACCAAGCACTGTAGAGCCTCGCCGCTAGGTCCTAGGCTCACAGTCCATCAACATATGTTTACATATTTATTTTAGGATGTGATTAATGTTAGTACAGTTTCTAAAGGAGTGGTTTTCGTTCAGCCAACGTGCTTTGCCAGCGCCAAAACGTTCTGTGTTTGGAGCAAAGCACAGCAAATTGGATGCCGCTTTAAAACACAACGAAGGAGGGGTTTGGGGAATGCTATTTTCTGCTCTCGAGCGAAGAGTAGTGTGGAGCATTTAGCAAAGAGGGAGAAACAAGAAAGGCTGCCAAGCTGCAGGCAGAAGAGGAACGAGGTAGATTTGGCCGCGGGGAGCAGAGGGTGACTGGTTTTCCTCCAGCATGTTCTGGGCTCTGAATGAAGGTTGCTGTGGTGGATGGTGGAGTCCTGCTTATCTTTGCGTTTGTGTTCAATAAAGCGGTAACGGCAGAAGGGGTTGCATTGCGCTAGCACTGAGCAGAGCAACTTAGGAGCCTCACGTGAGGTGGTGTGCAAGCGGGGGAGAAGAAGACAGGTTCCTCCTCATCATCGTGGGGTGCCACGAGAGCGGATAACCTGTATCTAGCTCCACAGGGCTCTCCCTGAGCATGGGTGTTTGGCAAAGGACATGATTGACTTGTCTGCCTTCTCCGAGGCTGCAGCGAGGTAGTGCTCTGCAGCCCAGCACCGTCTCCCATGGTGGCACTGCTCTGAGCAGAGCCATCCCTCCATGGGGAGCAAGGAGGTTTGGAGGCTCCTTATGGCACCCTTTCCTTGGCATTTTTTACCTTCTGCAGCCATCTCTAGTTGCTGAACTGTTCTTGGTCCTTCCCATGCGCTCCCAAGTCCCTGGCCCTCTCTCTTAGGGTTGTGATCTGCCGCATTTTTTTAATCGACGAGAAAAAGTGCCTGAAGAAGGGAACGGTGCAAATGTGGCAGCTTTACTCACACCGGAGCAATCGCAGCCATTGCCAGGATCTCACTGCCACCCCTTCCTGCTCTTCGATGTCACCAGCGCTGTCTGCATTGTCCCCACCAGTGGCACGTAGTAGCACAGCCTGGAGATTAGAGCAAGCTGGAGATGGGAGCTGTCGACCCCATGTTTGCTCTCACCAAAGTCGGAGATGATTTGCAGGTCGGAACCTCCCCTTCGGTCCCTTGCATGGGCAGGATTTTCCCAATGGTGCAAGAAAGACCACAGAGCTGGTCTTGGAGAACCTCTGGTGCTGCAGGTCTCCAATGCACCACCCTGCTGTGGCTCTGCTCCTGGAGATGCTGGGCTGGAGGGATGCAGGAGAGGAGCTCTGGAGCAGAACAACTTGCTAAAGGCTCTCACTTGGCAAAAATCACGCTGTGACCTTTCCTTGCAACAGCACCACTTGGTCTCCTCCTTAAAAACATCATTAAAATTGTGCTCTGGGGGCTCCTCTGTGGCAAGAGGAGGGAGATGCTGTGCCCCGCTCCTCGCTGCCGGTCCCCAGCGTCCCCTGACACCCCGCTCCTCCCTCTCTTGCAGCTGACGTACCTGCCTCCGCCGTGGGGTGAATGTCGCTCGTCGGATATGGGCTTAGACTTCTTTCCCGTTTACAGTATCACGGCTTGCAGGATCGACTGTGAGACCCGGTATATTGTGGAAAACTGCAACTGCAAAATGGTTCACATGCCAGGTCAGTGCGCCGGGGGGCAGGGACCCCCTCCCTCCACCCAGCCTGGGTCATTAAGGGTTAACGAGCTGGAAAGGGACCAGGAATTAAAGGAGCTGGGAATACCTTTCCCTAAGGAAAGAAGGATGCGAATAGTCTTTGCAAAATGCCCTGAAACAGGTGCAAGATGTGGCAGAGGGACACGGGTCTGTTTTCCCCTTATTTAGCCCCAATTAACACCCCTGGCTGGTATTTCCAGCAGCCCCCTCCTCGGTTTGCAAGAAAAGACCCCCGCGGCAGGAGAGGTGGGGCAGACGCTGCAATACATCTGCTGCCCATCCCCAACCTGGGTTCACCTTGCTAAAAGGAGGTCCCTGTGGTCCCCCCGGAGAGCCCAACGGTCCCCAGCTCCCTCGCAGCAATGGTGGCTGATGCCCACTGATGGACGTGTCCTTTCCACGCAGGGGATGCTCCCTTCTGTACCCCGGAGCAGTATAAGGAATGCGCAGAGCCTGCGCTCGGTGAGTACCAAGAGATATCCCACGGGTGTCCCCAGTTGGAGGGACTTCCAGCAGCCTGCGTCCTCCTGGCTGGCAGGACTGGGGTGATCGAGAGCAGCTGCAACCCGGCGATGGGTTTTGATGAGACCCAACTTGTTGGGAAGGGCTGGGTGCACCCTGGGATAAAGTTTCTTCTGGTTCTACATGGGGCACGGGGCTCTGTCAGCACAGAAGCCCTTGGGATAACGGGCACCCCAGGATACGTAGGAGTGGAGTACCTCTGGGTCTGGGTTTGGGGTGGAGAGACCCATTCTAGACTCAGTCACCACATGTCCCCTGAGCAGATGCTGGTAACAGGCTGTAGCCTCCATCAAAAGGCCTCTCTCCATGATGGTGGGGATGGCCATGCAATGAAGTGGGAGAGAAATGGCCAGGACTGGGTTTCCTGCAGCTCTTCCGAAACGTGACTCCTTGGCCCCTCTCTGGGCGGCATGACCTCTGCTCCCACATCGCTGTGTGTCCCTGACTCCGTGAGCTCTAACTCTGTGACCTTCCCCAGGTTTGCTTGCTGAAAAGGACAGCAACTACTGCATCTGCAGGACGCCCTGTAACCTGACCAGATACAACAAAGAGCTCTCCATGGTCAAGATCCCCAGCAAGACCTCGGCCAAGTACCTGGAGAAGAAATTCAACAAGTCAGAAAAATATATCTCGTGAGTGTTGCAGAGAACAGATCTCCTTTGCTTTATGGGGGGGGTTGGAAGTGTCTGTAAAGCCCCACTGGCCGTTTAAACCAGCCTGTGCTAAGACCAGACCTTGCCAATGCCTCCATCACCAAACAGAGGTGTGTCCTCCGGGGAGGGTTAGGGTGAAACCCGTGAAGAGATGAGGTGTAGGTTGCTTTCTTCTCAGTAGACGTGTTGCCAGACAACTGTATGTTCCTTCCCTGGCCTTGTCTTCATGAGCATACTCCATACCCACCAAAAAAAGTGCAAAAATTCCTCATATTTTGACAGGGAAGCCCAGGCTTGCTGGCCCTGTCTGAGATATGGCTGCTCTCTACCTAACTCTGGGCTGTGGACCTCAGGAGCTGCTGTCTTGGACCTCTCCCAGCCCCGGCCGTGTTACTGCCTGTGGAGGCAGCGAGAGTTATTCCATATTAAGCATCCTTTGGACTCCTGCTGTTACTGTCAAAGTGAGATCGAGCTCAGATCCTGAGAGATCTTGGGGAAACATTTTCCAGCTTCTGCTGAGGCTGCCAGAGTCCTAACGGTGCCCTATGGCCTTGGTCTCCAGGAGGTCCAAGTGTCTGTGGGTTGCTGAGGACCCCAGAAAGAGAACAGTCAGGGCAGAGAGGGGAATAAAGCCCCAAAGTCCCATTTTTTTTCTTTTCCCAAAGCACACGAGGCCGCTGGTGGCTGATGGGCTGATGCTGTTGTCTTCTTTCTACAGAGAGAATATTCTTGTGCTGGACATATTTTTTGAAGCACTTAACTATGAGACAATTGAGCAGAAGAAAGCCTATGAAGTGGCAGCCTTACTTGGTAAGGAGAGATCGGGGGTGCGTTTTGGAGTCCGTGTGAGCCTTTGCGGGAGTCTGTGTGTGTTTGTGGGACAGACAGATGCCATGGGTGGGTGCACAGCTTATGTGCATTGCCTTGAAAATCCCAGCAAGGTCCAGCCACCTTCCTGGCCAGCACGCTTTCAACCCCATCCCTTATTTTCCTTCCAACACCAAGCTGTCCCAGAGACCACAGCTAGTCCGTGTGTCACCCGTCAAAGGTTAACGTGAGTTGCTGCATCTCAGCTTGCTACCAGGGCCCTATTATTTGGAAATCCCAGGGCCGAGCGGGTGATGGATGCTCTCTGTGGTGCCCCCCAAGCTGGAAGGGTAGCATGTGGAGGAGGACAGCTCTTAAAACCATCTACTCATCCCCTCTTACATGCTCCAAATCTATCCTCCTTCCCAGGGAGGCCAGCCAGGACCCTGAGCCTTTGGGTGGTGCCCCGCAGCTTGATGGAGAAGGTGGAGGAGTTGTTGGGTTGCTCAGCCTCAAATTGGGTCAAGCTTTATGGGTGCTGGCTACAGATTTGGGTGCTTGGGACCCACTGGGAGGTGTTCGGTCAGGAAAAGCAAACATGCTCTGTACCCGTGCTCAGCCTCGCAGCTCCCCATGTGCCACCCTGAATCCCCAAATCCCTCCTGGGATGCAGGGAGCGATTGGTACCTTTGGTTGAAAGCTGGAGCGGGGCCATCCCATGGGGCCAGATGCTACGAGCCTGCCCCGGGACGGGGGACACTGCGGGGAGCAGAGCACCCCATGTCCTATTGGGTGCCCAACGTCACCCTGCAGTGGTAGCTCTGCAAAACGTATGTGCCCTGAGCCCTTCTGCACCTGCTGTGGGTTCCCCAAGAATGCTACAGCGAGGAAGAGGAGGCTGGTGATGAAGCCTCTTTGACATAAGCCTCCTTATTTGCACAACCCTGCACGACCCTCGGTCCCAGGGCACTGCAGGCTTTGGGCAGAGTCTCATCTTCCCCCAGTCGTCAGCCCCTTTTGAACCAGCACTTTGCCCCCAAGCACCTTTTTCCTCTCTTCCTTCTGTCTCTGTCTCATGGACACCCACAGCGAAGGTCCCGTAGCCCCTCCACCCGCAGGTGCCTTTGCTCTGAGCAGCAACACAGTTGAAACATGGGCCTTTTGCAGCAAAATCCATGAGGTTTGTCTTCCCTGCAGCACACGGTTTGGCATAGCACAGCATCTCACATCAGGAGTTGTCTTCCCAGCAGATCCCTGGAAGTCTCCTCTCCCCAAGGTCCCCCCTTCCCCGGCCCTGGGGGATCACAGGACTCAAGCAGAGACAGCCTTGAGATGCTCCCCCCAAAAAAACAGACCATCTTCCCTTTCCTTTTCCTCTCTTTGGCGCGTTTGGGTTTTTTCTCAGCTCCAGGGGATGTTCCCTAATTCTTCTCCAGCATCTTTCTCCTTCCCCCACCCAGCTTGGGAATTGGGCTGTAGGATTCCTGGGATGAAACCTGTCTAACTCTGACAGATGGCTTCCTCGGATGCCAGCGCGTGTGTTACAGAGGTATCGCATCCTCGTTAGGCTTCCAGCTGATGGCCTCCTTAGCAGGAGAAAGGCTTTGGTGGCTGGCAGCGTCCTTCCCGGGATGCCTTTCATGCCATTAGAGCTGTTGGTGTTTCTGGGGGTGATGAATTTCCCCACTCTTTGGGGACAGCAGCACCCAGGGCAGCTGCACCGCGGTTGCACAGGTGCCTCTAAGAGCATTTACGCCGGGGGTAAAAGCCAGCTGCACGTTGTTCTCTCTCCTAGGTGACATTGGAGGCCAGATGGGGCTATTTATCGGTGCTAGCATCCTTACTATACTAGAGCTCTTCGATTATATATACGAGGTAAGGCCCTCACCCTTCGCCTGATTCCTCCGGCAGGGCGTGGGTTTGCCAGCCTTGATGCCAGGCTGGGGTGGTCATGGACCAGGACCCTCCATGCCCGATGTGCCCACGTGGATTATTAATTTTAATTAATGATACTATATCATTAACGCTCCCCAATAGTGCTATGTGCCAAGGTCCCTGCATCAGGCCCGGCTCTCCATGGTGGGGGGGGCTGGCATGCAGCCATGGTGTGGCATAGCCAGGTTTGCTTGGCACCCTGCCTCTGCTAATGAGATTTGCTTCTCTCTTGGGGTAATTAAGCACCACCTTCATGTGGCTGTGCTGCTTCCCACCCTGAAGCTTGCACTGGCTGGGGACCTGCTGCTGCACCCTCCTGTCCCCATCCCCACTTGGGCTTCTCCCAGCAGCACGCCGTTGTCATCTTCTCATAAAAACACCTTTAATTTAATTTAATGAATGCCTGAGTCCCAGTCCAGCCGTCGGGCAGGAGAAGCAGTGAGGCAAGACCTTGTACGGCTGCCGGGGGCTGGAAAAACCCAGTCCCTGTTATCTGCTGTCTGCAGCTCTGCCAGCAGCCCTGGAGCAAGGAGCTTTCTAGGAAGCACCGAGACGAGCTCAAGCGCGGTCCCGTGGCTCCGCAGTGGCCAAGAGCGGCTGCTCCGGAGAAAAGTGCAATCCCTCTTTAATGGGAATTATTGCAATGAGCAGTCCGGAGGGGATGATGCTTTCTGGCAGCCCTCCCTCCTCCTGCCCTCCAGCAGCAGAGTTACAACCCTTGTACATCTTTAACTTCTTTTTGCCTAAGCAAGTTCCCCCGGTGAACGCTGATGTCTCAGCACGGTTCAGCATCTCCCAGGGGGTTTCGACTTCTCTACGCCGCCATGCCAACGCAGGCCTCGGTGGTCCCATGCTGTCACAGCCTGCCTGCGGGCATCGTCCTTCCAGCATCCTCCGCCGCTGCCCCTGTGAGTGCAGAGGCAGATTCCAGCGGCTTTCTGCACCCGTCTGCCATTTGGACTTTTTCCACCCCATTTTTTCACCTAAATGGCCCACGGTCCAAAATAACCCTCCCTGGAGCATGCTCCCCGCCAGTCGTTGATTTTTTTTCCCAGTCTTCACCGCCACGTTGCAGAAGGCTTCGTGTTGGGGCTCAGGCTCGTGATTTTTGTTTATAAAAGGGGAAACTGAGGCAGGGAGAGGGGCTGCAGCTGGTTGCGAGCTGCTGAGGAGCACCTGTTTTGCACCAAGATGACCCCAGGAACCCGAACACACAAGCGTGTGTCCTAGTTTATAGCAGGAGAGAATGAATGTATGGCTTGGGATAGTTTCAAGGAGGATGCAAACACCTATGGAGACGGGCAGTTCCCAGCAAATTTGGCACATCCCAGCCCAAGATCCTTTGCCCTTGTCCCTGGGAAGGTGCCTCCTGCTAATTCAGCTCAGCTATTCATTGCCCGGTGATTTTAATGCAACGGCTTTGGGCCCCAAATATGCAATATCTTAGACCTGCATAGGCCAGCGTTCTCATAGCCCCATGTCAGCCCCTGTCATGATCATAGAATCACAGAATCATGGAATGCTTTGGGTTGGAAGGGACCTTTCGAGGCCATCCAGCCCAACCCCCTGCAGGGAGCAGGGACATCTTTAACCAGAGCAGGTTGCTCACAGCCCCGCCCAACCCGACCTGGAATGTTTCCAGGGATGGGGCCTCCACCACCTCTCTGGGCAACCCCTTCCAGTGCTTCACCACCCTCAGTGTCAAACATTTCTTCCTTCTATCCAGCCTAAATCTCCCCTCCTTTAGTTTAAACCCATCACCCCTTGTCCTGTCACCACAGGCCTTGCTAAAAAGCCTGTCCCCATCTTTCCTAGAGGCCCCCTTGAAGCACTGCAAGGCCGCACTAAGGTCTCCCCGGGGCCTTCTCTTCTCCAGGCTGAACAGCCCCAACTCTCTCAGCCTGGCCTCGTAGCAGAGGGGCTCCAGCCCTCGGAGCATTTTTGTGGCCTCCTCTGGACCTGCTCCAACAGCTCCATGTCCTCCTTGTGCTGAGGGCTCCAGAGCTGGACGCAGGGCTCCAGGTGAGGCCTCACCAGAGCAGAGCAGAGGGGCAGAATCCCCTCCCTCGACCTGCTGGCCACGCTGCTGAGGATGCAGCCCAGGATGGGACCAGGGCTTTTTAATCCCGTGGGATATTGCAGTCAGGGGTCGTTCGTGGTGGTCGCACTAACGTGTGCCAAGCCGGGTGGGTGCACAGGGCTGTCAGGCAACCACGGTCTCTGCTCCGAGCTTGCTGGGGCATCTTGAAAAAAAAAACCTCTTAATGTTATTAAAGTTGGCTTTACGTTTTAAGACAGTCACTCCCCATCACGGTCCCTTCTGGGCAGCTGTTAGCACTTGGTGGCATTATTCTGCAATAAAATAGATTGAAAATTACAAGCATAAAGCTCCTAATGGCTTCAGAGCGCAAACAAAACCCGCGCCTCAGTTTATATGGCAGGCTGAACGCACACAGTATTTCATTAAAATCACCTAGTCCCGGCTTTCTTGGGGTTCTTTCGTAAGACGGTAATAAGAAACCTCGCAAAGTTTGTATTTTTCTACTCTGTTTTCCTCCTTTGTTTGACATCTGCTTATAAAACTTGACAGATAGTTTCCTTTTGCTGTTTTTGGTGGGGGTTTTGTCCTTTTTTCTTCTTCTTTTTGGGCAAACACGGCTTAAGAGAGCAGCCTGTCTCCTCCTCCCTGTGCACCCGGGGATGCAGCAGCAGGTTCACCCAGCTATGCCCTACGCGGGGCATCTTCATGGTCACCCGTGACAGATACTTAACCCCCACCGGACAGGGAGAAAAGGAATAAAATGTCTTAAACGATGCCTAATCTACATGGTTGATCTAATCCGCTCAGGGTTTCGTCAAGGTGGGGTTCAGCGCACCTAAAACTCATTGCGTTTTCAACCGAAGCATTTGTGAACTCTTTGAGATTGCCAGCAAACAGATACAACTATTCTTTTTCCGGCGGGTTGCCAAAATCGGATGAAATATTGACCCTAGAGATGGGGTTTTTGCATCGGTCGCTCAGCACAATCCTCCTCTTGGTCCTGCCCCGGGGCAGAGTTGTGCTCCTGGGCTCATCAGGGTCCCGAATCCCCACCACGCATCTCTGCATGCCAGCCAGCACCACCTCGCTTCCTTAGGAACTGACCCAGTTTTTCACATTTTTAGCTTGCTTCTTTTTTTTTCTTTTACCCCAAGGGAAGTTTTTCAGAAAAACATTCACTTTTCAACCTTCCTGGGATTTCCCTTGAAAATACATTCTTCAGCAGCAGAAACCGCCCGGGAAATAATGCGGCTGTGAAGGGAAACGGCGCTCACATAGCTGACATTTTTCAATAAACTCACAAATGTATTTAAAAAATTGAGGTTTTGCGTTTTTGGGGTTTTTTTCCCCCCATGTGAAGAGTTCAGTTTTGACCCACGGGGTGGTTTTCTTGGAAGGATTGTCTCCTTCTCCATAGCCTTTGGAGGGTGTCCTCCAAACCCAGGGCATCCCCTGGGGCTGCAGACCCAGCCCCGTTGGGCGAGGCTGCTCCGTGCCTCGCGGATGCCGACGCAGGCAGGGCGGGTATCTTGCCTGTTCCTGCCCACCTTAACCCAACCTCCCTCTTTTGCAGCTGATCAAGGAGAAGTTATTAGACCTACTTGGAAAGGAGGAAGAGGAAGGGAGCCATGATGAAAACGTGGTAAGGAGCCCCATTGGGAGAGAGGAGGAAATTTCCCTGCGGTCGGCTCCGTAGGCAGGCGAAGTCGCTCGATATGGATGCAGCGTTCGGCTCCGGCTTGAGTTATTTCCAAAGGATTGATGCTATGCTCGGCCAAAGAAAGGAGATAGCGGTTGGGGAGGGACAGGGAGCATCCAGTGGCCCCGGGGTAACCCTGTCCCCCGCTCTCCGTCCGCAGAGCACTTGCGACCCCATGCCAAATCATTCGGAAACCATCAGCCACACTGTGAACGTGCCACTGCAGGCCACCCTGGGAACGCTGGAGGAGATTGCTTGCTGACGCACCGTCCGACCGCTCCACAGTGCCAACACCTAAGGAAGGAAAACGGCACAGGAAAGCAGGGACCGAGCTCAGGTTTGCAACGGGGGCAAAAAAAA